>RXID01011252.1:0-5000 GCA_005019695.1 Trichopus zeylanicus subsp. travancoricus
GTAGCAGCAGTAGTAGTAGTACTTGTAGCAGAGTAGGAGTAGTAGTAGGAGCAGATATAGTAGAAGTAGTAGTGTAGGTAGTAGCAGCAATAATGGCAATCGTTGTTGTTGTTGTTGTAGTAGACGTAGTTGTCAAAGTAGTAGTTGTTGTTGTTGTAGTAGTAGCAGTAGTAGCAGCAGCAGTTGTAGTAGTAGTAATAGTAGCAGTAGTTGCAGCAGTAGTAGCAGATATAGTTGCAGTAGTAGCATTAGTAGTAGCAGTAGTTGTGGAAGTAGTACTAGGAATAACAGTATTTGTAGTTGTGGTAGCATAGTAGTAGTAGTAGTAGTGGTAGTTGTAGCAGTGGTAGCAGTAGTAGTTCTTGTATTAGTAGGAGTAGTCGTATTATTAGCAGAAGTAGTAATCGTAATCGTAGTAGTTGTAGCTGTAGTAATAGTAGCTACTATGGTGGTGGTGGTAGTAGTAGTAGCAGTAGTTCAGGCAGGGGAAGTAGAGTAGCAGCAGCAGCAGTTGTAGTAGTGAAGTAACAGTGGTAGCAGTAGTAGTTGTAGATATAGCGGTAGGAGTAGTAGTAGTAGCAGTAGTAGTAGGAGAAGTAGTAGTCCCTCGCATCAACAATAGTAGTAGTAATAGTAGTTGTAGTAGTGCAGTAGTAGCAGTAATAGAAGTGTTAGTAGTAACAGTAGCAGCAGTAGTATCAGTGATAGCAACATTATTAGTACTGGAAGTAGTACTAGTGGTAGTAATTTTATTGGTAGTTGTAGTTGTAGTAGTAGTACTAGTACTAGTGGTAGTAGTAATAGTGGTAGTAATAATGGTAGTAGTAGCTGTAATGGTAGAAGCAGTAGTAGCAGAAGTTACAATAGTAGCAATAGTAGAAGGAGTAGCAGTAGTTGCAATAGTAGTGATTGTAGTCATTTTAGTAGGAGAAGTAGTAATACTAGTAGTAGTCGCAGCAGCAGTAGTAGTAGCAGTAGTGGTAGAAGTAGTAGTAGTCGGGGTAGAAGAGTGGCAGTAGTAGTAGTAGTGGTAGAAGTAGTACTAGTAATAGTAGTATTTGTCGTAGTAGTAGTCGAAATGGTAGTAGTAGTAGTTGTTGTTATAGGAGGAGGAGGAGGAGTAGTAGTAGTAGTAGTATTAGTAATAGTAGTAGTTATTGTAGTAGTAGTAGTAGTAGCAGCAGTGGTAATAGTAGTACTTGTAGCAGTAGTAATTGTTCCAGTAGTAGTAATAGTTGTAGTGGTATTAGCTGAAGTATTAGTAATAGTAGTAATAGTGTTAGCGGTGTTAGCAGTGGTGGTGGCAGTGGTAATAGTAGTACTTAGTAGTAATAGTAGAAGCAGCAGCAGCAGCAGCAGTAGTAGCAGTAGTAGTCGTAGTAGAAGTACTAGTAGCAATAGTAGTTCTAGGAGTAGTAGTGGTGGTGGCAGAAGAAGTAGTAGTAGGAGTTGCAGTAGTAATAGTAGTAGTAGTAGGAGTAGTAGCAGTACTAGCAGTGTAGGGAGTAGAAGTTGTAGTTGCAGGATTAGTAGTAGTAGTAGCAGTAGCAGTAGTAGTTGTAGTATTAGTAGCAGTAGTAGCAGAAGAAGTAGTAGTAGTAGTTGTAGTAGTAGTAGTAGTAGCAGTGGTGGTAGTGTTGGTTCTTATAGTAGATGCAGTAGTAGTAGTAGTTGCAATAGTAATAGTAGTTCCAGCACTAGTAGTTGTCGGAGCAAGAGTAGTAGCAATAGTGGCTGTAGCAGCAATAATGGTCATTGTAGTATTAGTTATAGCAGTAGCAGTAGCAGCCATAGTAGTAGTAGTAGCAATAGCAAAAGTAGTAGTAGTAGTAGTAGTTGTTGTTGTTGTTGTTGTTGTTGTGTTAGTAGTAGTAGTAGTTGTTGTAGTAGTACTAGTAGTAGTAGCAGTAGTACTAGTAGTAGGAGGAGTAGTAGCAACAACGACAATAGTGGTATGGGTTGTAGTAGTAGCATCTATAGTGGTTGTAGTAGCAGTAGTATCAATAAAAGAAGTAGTAGTTGTTGTAGTAGAAGCACTAGCAGTAGTTGTAGTGTCGTAGTAGTATTAGTAGTAGTAGTACTAGAAGTAGCAATTGTAATAGGAGGAGGAGTAGTAGTAGCAGAACGAGCAGGTGAAGTAGTAGTAGTAGTCGTGCTAGTAATAGTAGTAGCAGTAGAAGTGGTGGCAGGAATACTAGCAACAACAATAGTAGAAGTTGTAATAGCAGCAGTAGTAGCAGTAGCAGAAGTAGTCGCAGTAGTGGCCGTAGTAACAGTAGTCATAATAGTAGTAGTCGTAGTATTAGTTACAGTATTAGGAGTAAAAGTTGAAGTTATATTAGTAGTAGTAGTAGTAAAAGTAAAAGTAGCAGCAGTAATAGTAGTAGCAGTATTAGTAATAGTATTTGTAGCAGCAGTAGTAGTCGCACTAGTAATAGCAGATGTAGTAGTAGCTGGAGAAGTAGTATTAGCAGTAGCAGTAGTAGTTGTTGTTGTAGTAGTAGGGGTAGTAGTTATTGTAGTAGTAGGGGTAGTAGTTGTAGTAGTAGAAGTAGCCGTAGTAGTAGTAGGAGAAGTGGTAGTAGTAGCCGTAGTTAAAGTAGTAGAAGAAGTACTGGTAGTATCATATTAAGTTGTAGCAGCAGTAGTAGTAGTAGTAGTAGTAGTAGTCGTAGGAGTAACAGCAGTTAAAGTAGTAGGAGAAGTAGTATAAGCAGTAGTAGAGCAGTAGTATTGCTAGGAGTAATAGTAGTAATAGAAGTTGTTGTAGTAGTAGTAGTGGTAGTAGAAGCAAAGTAGTAGGAGTCATAGCAGAAGCAGCAGCAGCAGCAGTAGTAGTAATAGTAGTTGTCGTTTTAGTTATAGTAGTAGTAGAAGTTGAAGTAGTAGTAGGAGATGTTGTAGAGGTAGTAGCTATAGCAGCAGTAATACTAGTAGTAGCAGTATTAGTAGTAGTTGTACTAGTAGTAGAAGCAGTAATAGTAGTAATAGTAATAATAGCAGTTGTAGTAGTAGTAGCAGATGTAGCATAACTAGTAGTATAAGAAGTAGCAGTCGTAGTAGTACTAGAAGTTTTAGTGGTAGTAGAACTAGTATTAGCAGCAGCACGAGCAGCAGTAGCAACAGTTATAGTAGTAGTAGTCATCATTGTTGTCGTAGTAGCAATAGTAGTCGCTGTTGTAGTAGTAGTGGTAATAGTAGTAGCAGTAGTAGCAACATCGTTAGTAGAAGAAGTAGTAGTAGTTGCAGAAGTAGTACTGGGAGTGGTAGTATTTTCAGTAGTGGTAGCTATAGTAATAGTAGTAGTGGTGGTGGTAGTAGTAGCAGTGGTAGTGGTTGTTGTAGTGGTATTAGTAGAAGTAGCACTGTTAGTAGGAGAAGTAGCAGAAGTAGCATAGTAGTTGTAGTAGTAGTATTAGTAGCTGCAATAGTAGTAGTAGTAGCAGTAGTAGTAGGAGCATTAGAAGTAGAAAAAGTAGAGTAGTAGCTGTAGCATTGGTAGTAGTAGTAGGAGCAGCAGCAGTAGTAGTATTTATAGTGGTAGCAATAGTTGTTATAGGCGTAGTAGTAGGAGCAGTAGCAGTAGTAGTTGTAGTAGGATAAGTAGTAGTTAGTAGCAGCAACAGTAGTCATAGTAATAGTTATTGTAGAAGTGGTAGTAGTAGCAGTAATAGTTGTAGTAGTAGTAATAGTAGCAATAGTAGTTACAGTAGAAGTTGTAGCAGTAGTAGTGGTAGTAGGCGAAGTAATAGAAGTATTAGTACTAGTAGTAGTAGTTGTTGAAGTTACAATAGTAGTAGAAGTGGTAGTAGTGGTGGTAGTAATACTTGCTGTAGAAGTAGTGGTAGTAATAGTAGTTGTAGTAGTGGCAATAATAGTAGTAGTAGTAGTTCTAGTACCGAAAGTGGCAGTTGTAGTAGTAGTAGTAGGAATGGTAGTAATTATAGTGGTAGTTGTAGCTGTACTAGCAAAAGTGGTAGCAATAGCTGAACTATTAGTGTAGTTGTAATAGCAGAAGTGGTAGCAATAGCATAACTATTAGTAGTAGTAGTAGTAGTCATAGCAATAGTCGCAGCAGTAATGGTAGTAGTAGCAGTAGAAGTAGCAATAATAGCAGCAGCAGCACTAGTAGCAATCATAGTATTAGTAGGAGATGTTGTGTAGTAGCAACTAAAGTAATAGTAGCAGTAGCAGTAGCAGTAGTAGTATTAGTAGTAGTAGTACAACTAGTAGTAGTAGTAGTAGTAGAAGCAAAAGGAGCAGTAGAAATAGTAATAGTAGTCATGGTAGTTGTAGCAGTAGTAGTAGCAGTAGTAGAAGTAGTAGTAGTAGCAGTAGTAATGGTAGTAACAGTAGCAGCAATAGTAGCACAGGTAGCGATAGTAACAGTAGTAGCATTAGTAGCAGTAGTACTAGTAGTAGTAGAAGTAGTAATAGTAGCAAAAGTAGTAGCAATAATAGTTGTTGTTGTAGCAACAGTAAATGTAGTAGGAGTAGTGGTAGTAGTACTAGTACTAGTAGCAAAAGTAGTAATAGTAATAACAAATGTAGTAGAAGTAGTAGGATAGGTAGTAGCAACCGCAGTAGTTGTAGTAGTAGTCGCTGTAGTTGTAGTTGTCATAGTAGTAGAAGTAGTAGCAGTAGCAGTAGCAGCAATAGTAGTAGCAGTAGTAGTAGTTGCAGTAACAATAGTAGAAGTAGTAGTAGTAGTAGTAGTAGTAGTAGTAGTAGTAGTAGTAGCAGTAGTAGTAGAATTAGTTGCAGAAGTAGTACTAAGAGTAGCAGCATTTGCAGTTGTGGTATCTGTAGTAGTAGTAGTAGTAGCGTTAGTAGTAGCAGTGGTAGTAGTAGTAGTAGTGGTATTAGTAGAAGTAGTATTAGTAGCAGAAGTAGTAGCAATAGGCCTAGTAGCTGTGGTAGCAGTATTAGTAGTAGCAATAGTAGTAACAGTAGTAGAAGTAGTAGTAGCAGTTGAGGTAGCAGTAGAATAGCAGCAGTAG
>RXID01011252.1:10000-196583 GCA_005019695.1 Trichopus zeylanicus subsp. travancoricus
GGTAGTTGTAGTAGCGACAGCAGTAGTGGCAGTATCAGTAGTAATGGTCGGAGTAGTATTAGTAATAGTAGTAGTAGCCGTAGAAGTAGAGTAGTTGCAGCCATAGTAGTAGTAGTAGCAGAAGCAGTAGCAGCAGCAGCAGCAGCAGTAGTAGTAGGAGTGGTAGTAGTAGCAAGTATAGTGGCAGTAGTGGTAGTAGTAGGAGAAGTAGCAGCAGCAGCAACAGTAGAGGTACGAGTTGTAGTAGTAGCAAGTATAGTGGCAGTAGTACGTGTCGTAACAATAATAGCAACAGTAGTTGTTATAGTAGAAGCACTAGCAGTAGTTGTAGTACTAGTAGTAGTAATATAAGTAGTAGTAGTACTAGTAGTAGGCGTAAGAGAACTTGTTGTAGTTGTATCAGTAGTAATAGGAGGAGTAGTGGTAGTAGCAGAATGAGTAGTAGAAGTAGCAGTAGTAGTCATGTTAGTAATAGTAGTAGAAGTAGAAGTTGTGGTAGCAGGAGTAGTAGTAGAAGTAGTAGAAGTAGTAGCAGCAATAATAGTTGCAACAGTAGTGATAGTAGCAGTAGTAGCAATAGTGGCGGTAGTAACAGTAGTTGCAGTAGTAGTAGTAAAAGTAGTAGTTGTATTAGTAGTAGTTGTAGTAGTAGCAGTATTAGTAATAGTACTAGTCACAGCAGTAGTAGCAGCGGTTGTAGAAGCAGAAGTAGTAGTAGCTAGAGATGTTATATTAGCAGTAGCAGTTGCTGTAGTACAATGGGTAGTAGTAGAGTTGGCAGCAGTAGTAGTAGTAGTCGTAGTAGTAGTAGTAGCAGTAGTAGAAGTAGTTGTAGGTATAGTACTAGTAGTATCAGTATAAGTTGTAGCAGTAGCAATAGTAGATGCTATTGTAGAAGTTGTTATAGTTGTTGTAGTAGTAGTAGAAGTAGTATAAGGAATGGTAGAGCAGTAGCATTAGTTGGAGTAGTAGTAGTAGCAGTTGTTTTAGTAGTAGTAGTAGTAGTAGTAGGAGTAGTAATAGTAGCAGCAGCAGCAGTAGTGGCAGTAGAAGTTTTAGTTATAGTAGAAATAGAAGTTGAAGTAGTAGTAGGAGTAGTTGTTGTAGTAGTAGTAGTTATAGTAGTAGTAATACTAATAGTAGCAACGGTAGTATTAGTAGTACTAGTAGTAGTAGCAGCAATAGTAGTAATAGCAATAGTAGTAGTTGTAGCAGTAGTAGCAAATGTAGCATAACTAGTAGTATAAGTTGTAGCAGCAGCAGTAGTAGTAGAAGTTGTAACGGTAGTAGAATTAGTAGCGGCAGCAATACAAGCAGCTGCAGAAGTAGCAGTGTAGTCGAAGTTGTTGTAGCAGCAGCA
The DNA here is from genome assembly GCA_005019695.1 of Trichopus zeylanicus subsp. travancoricus. NCBI lineage: Eukaryota > Viridiplantae > Streptophyta > Magnoliopsida > Dioscoreales > Dioscoreaceae > Trichopus > Trichopus zeylanicus. Next base: position 11,361 of record RXID01011252.1, read on the forward strand.
GCAGTAGTAGTAGGAGCAGTAGTAGTTGCAGTAGTAGTAGTAGTAGTCATCGTAGCAGCATCATTAGTAATAGTAGTAGCAGTAGTAGTTGCAGAGGTAGTACAAGGTGTGGCAGTATTTGCAGTAGTGTTGCCCGTAGTTGTTGTCGTAGTAGTAGTGGTAGTAGTAGTAGTGATAGTAGTAGTAGTTGTGGTATTAGTAGCTTCAATAGTAGTGGTAGTAGTATTAGTAGTACGAGCATTAAAGGTAGGAGAAGTAGAGTAGTAGCAGCAGCATCCGTAGTAGTAGTAGTAATTATAGGCATAGTAGTAGTAGCAGTAGGAGAAGTAGTAGTTAGTACCAACAACAGTATTAGTAGTAATAGTCATGGTAGAAGTGGCAGTAGTAACAGTAATAGCGGCAGTAGTCGTAATAGTTATAGTAGTAGTTGCAGTAGAAGTACTAGGAGTCGTAGTGGTAGTAGGTGAAGTAGTAGATGTTGTAGTAGTAGTAGTAGTAGTAGTAGTAGTAGTAGTAGTAGTAGTAGTAGTAGTAGTAATAATAGTTGTAATAGTAGCAGTAGTAGTAGCAGTCGTAACAGTATTCGCAGCAGCAGAGTAGCAGTACCAATAGTGGTATTAGTAGTGGTAGTCGTAGCGGTAGTAGTAGTTCTAGCAGTAGGAGTAGTAGTAGTAGTAGTTGTTGCTGTTGTTGTAGTAGCAACAGTAGCAGCAGTAGTAGTAGTAGCAGCAACAACAACAGTAGTAGTTGTTGTAATAGTAGGAGTTGGAGTAGGAGTAGTAGTAGTAGTAGTACTTTGTGTAGTGGCATTAGCAGTATTAGTTGTAGTAGTAATATCAGTAGTACTAGTCATATTAGTAGTAGTAGTTTTAGTATTAGCAGTAGTAGTTGTATTAGTATTAGCAGTATTGGTATTAGTAGTATAAGTAGTCGTAGTAGTAGTTGTTGTTGTTGTTGTTGTTGTTGTGCTAGTAGTTGTAGTACGAGTTGGATTATGAGTAGTAGTTGCAGTAGGAGTTGGAGTAGGAGTAGTAGCAGTAGTCTAAGTAGTAGTAGTAGTAGTGGTAGTAGTATTAGCAGTACTAGTTGTTGTTGCGTTAGTAGTAGCAATAGTAGTAGTGGCAATTGTAGTAGTAGTAGCAAAGATAGTAGTAGAACTAGCTGTAGTAGTAATGTAAGCAATGGTAGTAGCAATCGTGGTATTAGGAGCAGTAGTAGTAGTAGGCGAAGTAGTAGAAGTTGTTGTAATAGTAGTATACTAGTAGGAATAGGAGTAGTAGAAGTAGTAATCGTAGAAGCAGTAGTAGCAATAGTGATAGTAGTGGTGGCAATAGTAGTAGTTGAAGGAGTAATAGCAATTGTTGCAGCATTTGTTATGGTTGTAGTTGGAGCAGTAGTGACAGTAGAAGCCGTGGTGGTAGTAGTAGTAGTACAAGTAGTAGTACAAGTAGTAGTAGTAGTAGTAGGAGTAGTAGTAGGTGTAGAAGTAGAAGCAGCAGTTATAGTAGCAGCAGCAGCAGTGGTAATAGCAATAATAGTAGTAGTAGTTGTAGTAGCAGTAGCAATAGTCGTAGCAGTAGTAGAAGTAGGAGACATAGTAGTTGCAGTTGCAGTATTAGTAGCAGTAGTAGTTATTGTAGTAGTAGTAGAAGTAAATGTGGTGGCAGTTGCAGTAGTTGATGTAGTAGTAGTCGCAGTCACAGTAGCTATAGTAGTAGTAGTAGTGGCATATGTTGTAGTGGTAGGAGAAGCATCAGTACCAGCAGTAGTAGTGGTGCTGGTAGTAGTAGTAGCAGTAGTAACAGTGGGACCAGTTGGAGCTGTAGTAGTTGAAGCAGCAGCAGTAGTAGTAGATGTAGTAGTAGTGGTAGTAGTAGATGTAGTTGGAGCAATAGTAGTAGTAGTAGTGGTAGTAGCAATTGCAGCGGTAGCAGTAGTAGCAGTAGTAGGTGAAGTAATAGTAGTAGTAGTAGTTGCAATAGTAGTAGTAGTAGTAGTAGTAGTAGTAGTAATAGTAGTAGTAGTAGTAGTAGTAGCAATAATCGTAGTGGCAGCAGTAGACGCAGCAGTACTTGTAGTAGTAGTTATTGTAGTAGTTGCAATTGTTAAGGTAGTAGTACTAGTCGCAGTTTCAGAAGTAGTAGCTGTAGTAGTAGTAGCAGGAGTAGTAGTCTTATTAGAAGTAACAGTAGCAGTCGTGGTAGCAGCAGCAGTTGTAGGAGTTGTAGTAGTAGTAGTAGTAGTAGTAGTAAAAGTAGTTGTAGTAGTTGTAGTAGTAGTAGTTGCAATAGTAGTTATAGCAGTAGTAGTATGAGTACTTGTAGAATTAGTAGTAGCAGCAGTAGTAGTAGTAGCCGCAGAAGTAGCAGTTGTAGCAATAGTATTAGTAGTAGTATTAGTAGCAGTAGCGGTAGTACTAGTGGTACTAATATTTGTTGTAGTAGTAGCAGGAGCAGTAGTAGTGGTAGTAGTAGTAGCATTTGTCATAGTGGTACTAGTAGTAGCAGTAGCAATAGTATTAGTTGTAGTAGTAGTTGTAGTACTAGCAGTAGTAGTAGTAGCAGTAGTAATAGTAGAAGAAGTTGAAGTTGTAGTAGACGTAGTAGTAGTTGTAGTAGTAGTAGTAGTGTTGCAGTAGATGCGGTAGTAGTAGTGCTTGTAGTAGTAGTAGTTGCAGCAGTAGTTGTAGCAGTTGTAACAATAGTAGCAGCAGCAATAGTAGCAGTAGTGGCAGCATCGGCGGTAATGGCCGTAGTAGTATTGGTAATAGTAGTAGTAGTAGCAGCCATAATAGCAGTAGTAGAAGTAGTAGTAGTAGTAGCAACAGTAGTAGTAGTAGTAGCATAGTAGTAGTAGTGGTTGTTGTTGTATTAGGAGTGGTAGTTGTAGTAGTAGTAGTTGTAGTAGTAGTAGAAGTAGCGGCAGCAACAACAGCAGACGTACGAGTTGTTGTAGTAACAATTATAGTGGTAGTAGTAATTGTAGTATCAATAATAGCAGCAGTAGTTGTAGTATCAATAATAGCAGTAGTAGTTGTATTAGAAGCACTAGTAGTAATTGTAGTGCTAGTAGTAGTAGTATTAGTAGTAGTAGTACTGGTAGTAGGTGTAAAAGAACTGGTTGTAGTACTAGCAATAGTAATAAGAGGAGTAGTAGAAGTTGTAGAACGAGCAGTAGATGTAGCAGTTGTAGTCGTGGTAGTAATAGTAGTAGAAGTGGTAGCAGGAGTACTAGTAGGAGTAGTAGAAGTAGTAGTAGTAGCAGTAGTAGCAGTAGTAGCAGTAGTAGTGATAGTAGAAGTGGTAGCAGTAGTGGCAGTAGTAATAGTAGTAGCAGTAGTAGTATTAGTAGTAGTAAAAGTAGCAGTTGTATTAGTAGTAGTAGCTGTAGTAGTAAAAGTAGAAGCTGTAGCAGTAATAGTTGTAGCAGCGTTAGTAACAGTACTTGTAGCAAAAGTAGTAGTATCGGTAGTAGTAGCAGAAGTAGTAGTTGTTGGAGAAGTTGTATTGGCAATAGCAGTAGTAGTTGTTTCTGTAGTACTAGGGGTAGTAGTAGTGTTAGCAACAATAGTAGTAGCAGTCGTAGTAGTAGTAATAGAAGTAGCGGTTAATAGTAGTAGGAGAAGTAGTAGTAGTAGTCGTAATAAGAGTTGTAGAATATATAGTACTAGTAGTATCAGTATAAGTAGTAGCAGTAGTAGCTGAGTAGCAGTAGCAATAGTAGATGTTGTTGTAGAAGTTGTTATAGTTGTTGCAGTAGTAGTAGAAATAGTATAAGCAGTAGTAGAGCAGTAGTATTAGTGGGAGTAGTAGTAGTCGTAGCAGTTGTTGTAGTACTAGTAGTAGAAGCAATAGTAGTAGGTGTAGTAACGGAAGCAATGGTAGTAGTAGTCGTAGTTGAAGTTTTAGTTATAGTAGTAGTAGAAGTTGAAGTAGTAGTAGGAGTAGTTGTAGTGGTAGTAGTAGTTGTTGTCGCAGCAGTAATACTGGTTGTAGCAGTGGTAGTAGTAGTAGTACTAGTAGTAGTAGCAGCAGTAGTAGTAATAGTGATACTAGTAATTATAACAGTGGTAGCAGATGTTGCATAACAAGTAGTATAAGTAGTAGCAGTAGCGCGAGCAGCAGCAGAAGTAGTAGTGCAGTCAAAGTAGTAGTAGCAGCAGCAGTAGTAGTCGCAGTAGTAGTAGTTGTAGTAATAGTAGTAGCAGTAGTAGCAGCGTCATTAGCAGAAGTAATAGTAGCAGTAGTAGCAGCAGCAGTAGTAGTTGTAGAAGTAGTACTAGGAGTGGTAGTCTTTGCAGTAGTTGTAACCGTAGTAGTAGTAGTAGTAGTGGTAGTAGTAGAAGTGGTAGCGGTAGTAGTAGTGGTATTCGTAGAAATAGTACTATTAGTAGCAGTAGTCCAAGTAGCTGTTGTAGTAGTATTACTGGCTACAATAGTAGTAGTAGCAGTAGTAGTAATAGGATGATTAAAGGTAGGAGAAGTAGAGTAGTGCCAGCAACATCAATAGTTGTAGCCGCAGCAGTAGTAGTAGTTATAGTGGTAGCAATAGTAGTTGTAACCGTAGTGGTAGTTGTAGCAACAGTAGTAGTAGTAGTAGCATAAGTAGTAGTTAGTAGAAGCAATAGTAGTACTAGTAATAGTCATTGTAGAAGTGGCAGTAGTAGCAGTAATAGCAGCAGTAGTAGTAACAATTACAGTAGTAGTTGCAATAGAAGTAGTAGCAGTAGTAGTGGTAGTAGCGAAGTAGTAGTTGTCGCAGTAATTGTAGTATAGTAGTAGTTGCAGTCGTGGTGTAAGTAGTAGGGGTAGTAGTATTAGCAGTAGTAGTTGTTGTAGCAGTGCTAGTAGTAGTAGTAGTAGTAGTACCAACATTAGTAGTTGTAGTAGCAAAAGTTGTAGAAGTAGCAGTAGTAGCAATAGTAGTAGTAGTAGTAGTAGTAGTAGTTGTAAGTAGTTGTAGCCGTTGTAGTAGCTGTAGTAGTAGTAGCAGTAGGAGTAGTAGTGGCAGTGGCAGTAGCAGTAGTTGTAGCAGTAGTGGGAAGACTATTAGTAGCAGTAGAAGCAACAATAATAATAGTAGTAGTTATACTAGTTGTAGTAGTGGACGTAGCAGCATTAGTCGTTGTAGCAGTATTAGCAGTATTAGCAGCAGCAGCAGTAGTAGGAGCAACAGATGCAACAATAGTAGTAGTAGTATTTGGTGGAATAGCTGCAATAGTAGTTGCGGTAGTCCTAGTAGTAACAGTAGTTGTAGAAGTCCTAGTAGTAACAATAGCAGCAGTAGTAGGAGTAGTAGGAGTAGTAGTAGTAGTAGTAGTAGTAGTAGCAGAAGGGCAGCAGTACTAGTAGAAGTAGGTACAGCAGTAGTAGTGCCAGCAGCAGAAACAGTAATAGTAGTAACAGTACTAGAACTAGTTACAGTAGCTATAGTAGCAGCAGTAGTGGTTGTTGTAGTAGTAGTAGTAGTAGTAGTAGTATCATAGAAGTAATAGCAATAGTGGCAGTAGCTGTAGTAGTAGTAGGAGTAGCAGTAGCAATAGCTGTAGCAGTTGCAGTAGTAGGAGTAATAGTAGTAGTAGTAGTAGTAGTAGCAGCAACGGTAGTAGTAGTAATAGTTGTTGTAGTAGCAGTAATAGTAGTAGTTGTTGTAGCAGCAGCAGCAGTAGTAGTAATAGTAATTGTAGAAGTAGTAGTAGTAGTATTAGTAGTAGTAGTCATAGTAGAACTAGTCGTAGCTGTAGTAGTAGCAGTTGTAGTAGCAGCAGTAATAGTAGTAGCAGTAGTAGCTGCAGCGGAAGTAGTAGTAGTAGCAATAGTTATAGTAGGAATAGTCGTTGGAGTAGTAGTGGTGGTGGTAGTAGTAGTAGCAGTGGTAGTAGTAGCATAAGTAGTAGTCTAGTAATAGTTGGAGTTGTAATAGTAGCAGTAATAGTAATGGTAGAAGCAATTATAGTAGTAGGAGTAGTAATAGAAGTAGTTGCAGTTGTAGTTGTAGTAGTGGTAGTGGTATTAGATGGAGAAGAAGTATTAGTTGTAGTACCAATAGAAGAAGTAGTCAGAGCATTAGTTGTAGTAGTAGGAGAAGTAGTAGTGGTAGTAGTAGTACCCGTAGTAGCTAGAGTAGCAGTAGTAGTATTAGTAGCAGTAGTGGTAGTAGCAGTAGTGGTAGTAGCAGTAGTAGTAATAGTAGTAGTAGTAGTAGTAGCAATAGTTGTTGTAGTTGTAGTAGAAGTTGTAGTTGTAGTAGTAGTTGTTGTATTGGAAGTAGTTGTAGTTATTTTGTAGTAGTGGTAGTAGCAGTAGCAATTGAAGTAGTAGTAGTAGTTGCAGTAGTAGTAGTAATAGTAGTAGCAATAGTATTAGGAGCAATAGCAGTATGTGTAGTAGGAGCAGTAGCAGCAGTAGTTGCAGTGATAGTAGTAGTACTACCACTATTATTACCATTAGTAATAGCAGTAGCAGTAGTAATGTTAGTAGTAGTAGTAGTAGTAGTAGTGCGAGCAGTAGCAGTAGTAGCAGAATTTGCAGTACGAATAGCAGTACTTGTAGAAGTAGCAGTAGCAGTCAGTGGAGCAATAGTAGTAGTATTAGCTGTAGTAGTAGCAGTAGTAGTAGTAATAGTCCTTGTAGGAGGAGTATTACTTGTACTAGTGGGAGTAGTTGTAATAGTGGATGTGGTTGTAGTAGCAGTAAAAGGAGTAGGAGTAGTATTAGCAGTAGCAATAGTAGTCTAGTAGCAGTAGTAGTAGTATTAGCAATAGTAGTAGCAGTAGCAGTAGCAGTAGCAGTAGCAGTAGCAATAGCAGTAGTAGTAGTGGCAGTAGTAGCAGCAGTAGTAGTAGGAGGAGGAGGAGGAGTAGTACAAGTACTAGCAGTAGTAGTTGTAATAGTATCAGTAGTAGCAGTAGTAGCAGTAGTAGTAGTGGCAGTAGTTACAGTAGCAATAGTAGTAGTTGGAGTAGTACTAGTAGAGGCAATAGCAGTAGTATCAATAGTAGTAGTAGGAGCAGTAGTTGTGGCAGTAGTGGTAGTAGTAGGAGAAGTAGTAGAAGTAGCTGTACCCATAGTCCTAGTCATAGTAGTAGTAGTAGTTATAGCAATAGTCACAGTGGTAGTAGTAGCAGTAGTAGTAGTGCTAGTAGCAATAGTCACCGTTGTAGCATTTGTAGTAGCTATAGTAGTAGCAGTAGTATTAGTAGTAGTAGTAGCAACAGTAGTAGTTGTTGTAGTAGCAGTGGTGGAAGTAGTAGCTATAGTTCTACCAGTATTATTAGCCATGGTAACAACAATAGTTGTGGTAGTAGAAGTAGTAGTTATAGTACTGGCTGCAGCAGCAGTAGTAGTTGTAATACTGGCAGTAACAACAGTAGTAGTTGCAGTAGCAATGGTAGCAGTAGGAGTACTTGTAGCAGTGGCAGCCATAGTAGCAGTAGTAGTAGTATTAGCTGTAGTAGTAGTAGTAGCAATAATAGTAAAAGTAGTAGTAGTTGTTATAGTAGTCATTGTATGAGTAGTAGTTATTGTAAATGTAGCAGTAGTAGCAGTAGCAGTAGTGGCGGTAGTTGCAGTAGCAATAGTAGTAGTAGGAGTAGCAGTTGAAGTAGCAGTAGCAGTAGTTGTCGTAGTAGCAACAGTAGTAGCATTAGCTGTAGTAGTAATAGTAGCAGTAGTCGCAGTAGTAGTAGTCGTAGTAGTGGTGGTAGTAGCAGTCATAGTAGTAGTAGTCGTAGTAGAAGCTGTAGTAATAGTACTAGTAGTAGTTGTTGTAATAGTACCTATAGTAGCAACAGCAGTAGTGGTGGTAATAGCAGTAGTAGTAGTATTAGATGTAGCAGAAGATGAAGGTGTAGTAGTAGCAGTAGTAGCCGCAGTAGTTGTAGTAGCTATAGCAGTAGTAGTAGGAAAAGTAGTACTAGTACTAATGTAGTAGTTGTAACAGTAGCAGTAGTAGTAGTAGCAATAGTGAAAGTAGTTGCAGTAGCAACAGTAGCTGTAGAGGTAGTAGTAGTAGTATAGGTAGCAGTCGTAGTAGTAGTAGTAGTAGTATTAGTTGTAGTAGTGGAAGCAATAGTAGTAGTAGTGGCAAATGTAGTAGTAGGGGTAGTTGTAGCTACTCCAACAACAACAACTACTGCTACTATGACTCCTCATCCTACTACAACTACTGCTACTACTACTTCTATTGCTATAGCAACTACTACTACTTCTACTATTACAGCCACTACTACTGCTACTGCTACTTTAACTACTACTATTACTATTGCTACTAGTACTACTATAATTACTCCTTCTGCTACTACTACTAGTACTACTTCTAAAACTGCTAATGCTACCATGGCAACTACTTTTAATACTACTACTACTACTATTGCTACTTCTTCTGCTACAGTAGCTACAACTGCAACTACTACTACAACCACTTCAACTACTACTACTACTACTACTACCATTGCTACTACTAATACTACTAATATTGCAACTACTACTACTACTACTTTTGCTACTACTACATCTTCTCAACCTACTACTACTTCTGCTTCTAGTACTGCAACAACTACTAATATAATGATTACTGCTACTACTGCTGCTATAATGATTATTGCTACTTCTGCTACTTCTACTTTTGCTAGTACTGTGACTACTACGACTACTACTTTTATTACTGCAACTGCTACTACCACAACTTCTCCTACTACTACAACAACTACGATAATGATTATTACTACTGCTACTACTATTGCACTTGCTACTACTACTGCTACTACTCCTACTACTATTGTAGCTTACGCTACTGCTACTACAACAATAGTCATAGTAGTAGAAGTAGTAGTATTACTAGTGCAGTAGTTGGAGTAGCTGTAGCAGCCACAGTAGTAGTAATAATTATAGTAGTAGTAGTAGTAGTAGTTTTTGAAGTACTAAGAGTAGTAGTGGGAGTTGGTGTAGGAGTAGGGGTAGTAGTTATTGTAGTAGTATTAGTTGTAGTAGTTGTAGCATTAAAAGTAGTAGTGTTAGTATTTGAAGTATTAGTAGGAGTAGTAGTATTTGTAGAAGCTGTAGTAGTAGTAGTAGTAATAGTTGTAGTTGTAGTTATAGTTGTACTTGTAGCATTAGTAGCAGTGGTCATAGTAGTAGCCATAGTAGTAGTAGTTGTTGTTGTTGTTGTTGTTGGTGGTGGTGGTGGTGGTGGTGGTCGTGTTGTTGTACTTGTAGCTGTAGAAGTAGTAGCAGTGGTAGTAGTTTCAGTTGGAGTAGGAGTCATAGTAGGAGTAGTAGTATTTGGAGTATTGGTAGTAGTAGTTGAAAGAGTAGCAGTAGCAGTAGGATTTTGAAGATGAGTTGTAGTAGCGATAGTTGTAGAAGCAGGAGTAGGAGTAGGAGTAGGAATAGTACTAGTTGTATTAGTTGTAGTAGGAGGACCTGCAGTAGTAGCATTTGTAGATATAGTCGTAATACTATTAGTTGTATTTGTAGTAGTAATAGTATTCATAGTAGTAGTAGTATTAGTAGTAGTAGTTATTATAGTAGTAGTTTGAGTACTACTAGTAGGAGCAGTAATAGCAATAATAGTAGTAGTTTTAGGAGAAGTAGTAGTACTAATAGTAGTAGTAGCTATTGTGTAGTAATTGTAGAAGTAGTAGGAGTAGTAGAAGTAGTTGTGGTAGTGGTATTAGTAGTAGTAGCAATAGTAGTAGTATCTTTAGTAGCAGTAGGACTAGTAGTAGAAGAAGAAGAAGTAGTAGTAGTAGTAGTAGTAGTAGTGGCAACAGGAGCAGGTGTTGTAGTAGTAGTAGTAGTAGTAGTAGTAGTAGCAGTGTTAGTACCAGCAATAGTAGTACTAGTAGTAGTAGTAGTAGTAGTAGGAGTGTTTGGAGTGGAATTATTAGTACAATTAGTAGTAGTAGTAGTAGTAGTAGGAATAGTAAGGGTAGTAGTAGTAGTAGTAGTTGTTGTTGTTGTTGTTGTTGTCGTTGTTGTCATAGTAGCAACAGCTGCAGCCATAATAGTAGTAGGGGGTGGATGAGTTGTAGTCATAGAAGTTGTTGGAGGGTTAGGAGTAGTAGGTAGTCACAGAAGTTGTACGAGGGTTAGGAGTAGTAGGAGCAGCAACAGTGCTACTAGCAGTAGACGGATTAGGTGTGTTAGTAGTACTAGTAGCAGTTGTCATAGTGTTAGGGTTATTAGTAGTAGTGGTTGGAGTAGTGGTAGTAGCAATTGTACTAGTTTTAGAACTTGTAGTAGTAGTAGTAATTATATTAGTTGTTATTGTTGTTGTTGTTGTAGCAGTGGTTGTAGTAGTAGCTGTTGTAGTAGGAGGAGTTGGAGTAGAAGTAGTTTTCCGCATAGTAGTATTTGGAGGAGGGGTAATAGTAGTAGTAGGAGTTGGATTAGGAGGAGTAGTAGCAGTAGTAGTAGGAGTAGTAGGTGGAGTAGTAGTAGCAGTAGTAGAAGTCGGAGTAGAAATAGTAGTAGTAGTAGTAATAATAGTAGTAGCAGCAGTAGCAGTAGTAGTATTAGTAGTTTAAGTACTAGTTGTAGTTGTTCTAGAATTGCTAGTAGTAGTAGTTGTTGTTGTTGTAATAGAAGTCGGAGGAGGAGTAGTAGTAGTAGGAGGAGTTGCAGCTGTAGCTGCAACGACAATAATAGTTATTGCAGTAGTTGTAGTAGTAAAACTAGTAGCATTACTAGTAGGAGTAGTAGCAGCAGCAGCAGTAGTAGTAGTACTACTACTACTCCTACTTTTCCTAGTCGAAGTAGTAGTTGTACTAGAACTAGTTGTAGTTGTACTAGCAGTAATAGTAGTACATCTAGTCATAGTAGTAATAGTTGTAATAGGAGTTGGCATAGAGGTAGGGGTTGTAGTAGGGGAAGTGGTAGTATTAGTAGTAGTAGGAGTAGTAGGAGTAGTAGTAAAAGTAGTAGTAGTAGAAATTGAAATAGTTGCTATGGTAGCTGTAATAGTAGAACTAGTTGTGGTAGCAGCAGTAGTAGTAGTATTAGTAATAGTTGTAGTAGTACTAGCAAAAGCGATAGTAGCAGCAGCTGTAGTAGAAATAGTAGTAGTAATAACAGTAGTAATAGGTATAGTAGGAGTAGTAGTTGTAATAGTAGTAGTAGTAGTAATTATAGAAGAAGTACATGTAGAAATTGTAGTAGTAGTATTAGTAGTACTAGTAGTAGTTGTTGTAGTATTAGTAGCAATATGTGTAGTACTAGCAGTAGTTGTAGTAGCAACTGTAGTAGTAGTAGTAGCACCAGTAATAGAACTCATAGTAGTAGTTGTTGTTGTTGTTGTTGTCGTCGTTGTAGTAGTAGTAGTAGTCGTTGTAGTAGCAAAAGCAATTGTAGCAATGGTAGTTGTAGAAGTAGTAGGAGGAGGAGTCATAGTAGGAGTAGTTGTAGTAGTGGTATTGGTAGTAGTAGTAGTTGAAGTCATAGCAATAGTAGTAGTAGTAGTGGTAGTTGTAAAAGTAGGAGTACTTGTAGTAGTAGCAGTAGTAGTAGTACAAGTAGTAGTAGTGGTAGTAGTAGTAGTAGTAGTAGTAGAAGAAGCAATAGTAGTCGTAGTAGTTGTAACAGTAGTTGTAGTAGTAATAATAGTAATATTAGTAGTAGTAGTTGTTGTTGTTGTAGTAGTACTAGGGGTAGTAGTAGTAGCATTAAGAGTAGAAGTTGTAGTAGTAGGAGTAGCAGCCGTGGGAGTAGTAGTAGTAGTAGTAGTAGTAGAGGGTGTTGCAGTAGGAGTAGCAGTAGTAGGAGTAGTAGTAGTAGTTGTTGTTGTTGTTGTAGAAGTAGTAGTAGCAGCCATATTAAGGGTACTAGTAGTAGTCATAGTAGTAGTACTAGTAACAGTAAAAGTCATTGTTCTATTAGTTGTAGTAGTAGTAGTCGTAGTAGTAGTGGTGGTACTAGTAGTAGTTGAAGTAGTAGTAGTAGTTGTAGTAGAAGTAGCTGCAGCAGCAGCAGCAGTAGTAGTAGCAGTAGCAGTAGTTATCCCAGGGGTAGTAGTAGTAGCAGTAGTTTTTCCAATAATAGTAACAATAGTAGTAGTAGCAGTAGGGGTGGTTGTACAAATAGTAGTAATAATGGTGGTAAGAGTAGTAGTTGCAATAATAGTAGTAGTAGTAGCACTAGTAGTTATAGTTATAGTAGAAGTGGTAGTTGTAGTAGTAATAGTAGTAGCTGTAGTAGCAGTAGCAATAGTTATCATAGTAGTTGTAGTAGTGTAGTAGTGGAAGTAGTAGCAGTATTAGCAGTAGTAGTAGTAGTTGCAATAGTAGTAGCAGTAGCAACAGTAGCAATAGTAGTAATAGTAGCAGCAAAGGTAGTTGGAGCAGTAGTAGGTGCAGTAATTATTGTAGCAATAAAAGCAGTAATTTTTCTAGAAGTAGTAGTAGTACTAGTAGTAGTAGAAAGAGTAATAGTAGCAATAGTAGTAGTTGTTGTAGTAGTAACTGTAGTGATTTTAGTAGTAGGAGCACTAATAGCAGCAGTAGTAGTAATAGTAGTAGCAACAACTATTGTAGTTGTTGGAGTAGTAGTAGAAGTAGTACTAGTAGCAGTACTAGTAGTAGGTGGAGGAGGAGGACGAGGAGTAGTAGTAGCAATAGTAGTAGTAGGAGGAGGAGTAGGAGTAAGAGTAGTAGTAATTGTTGTAGGAGGAGTAGTAGTAGTTGTTATAGTAGTAGTAGTAATAGTAGCAATAGGTGCAGTTGTAGTAGTAGTAGTAGTAGTAATTGTAGTAGTAGTAGTAGTAGTAGTAGTAGTAGTAGTAGTAGTAGTAGTAGTGGTGGTGGTAGTAGTAGGAGTAGGAGTAGTAGTAGGTGTAGTACTAGTAGTAGGGGTAGTAGTAGCAATAGTTGTAATAGTAGTAGTAGTAGTAGTAGTAGTAGTAGTAGCTGCAGCAGTAGTCATAATAGTAGTAGTAGTAGTAGTAGTAGTAATAGTAGTAGTTGTAGTAGTAGTTGTAGTAGTAATCGTAGTAGGTAGTAGTAGTAGTAATAGTAGTAGTTGTTGTAGTAGCAGCAGCAATAATAGCAGCCGTAGTAGTAGTTGTCGTAGTACTTGTAGTAGTAGTTGTTGTTATTGTTGCGGTAGCAGTAGTAATAGGAGTCGCAATAGTAGTTTGAATGCTAGTAGTTGTAGTAGTAGTAGTAGCACATGTGACAACAGTAGTAGTAGTTGTAGTAGAAGCCGTAGTAGTATCCGTAGTAGTAGCAATGGTAGTAGCAGTAGTTGTACCAGTAGTAGTAGAAGTAGTTGTAGTAGTTGTAGTAGTAGTTGAAGCATTTGCAGTAGTAGCAATACCAGAAGTAGTAGCAGTATTAGTAGCAATAATAGCAGTATCAGTAGCAGTAGTAGCAGCATTAGATGTTGTAGTAGCAGTAGCGATAGGAGTAGTACTAGCAGTAGTAGAACTAGTAGTAGTAGTGCTAGCAATAGGAGTAGTAGTAGGAGTGCCAGCAGCAGCTGCAATGGTAGTAATGGCAGTTGTAGTAGCTGTAGCAGTAACAGTTGTAGTTGTAGTAGCCATAATATTAGTAATAATAGGCGTAGTAGTAGCAGTTTCTTGTGGTGGTAGTAGTAGTAGTAACAGTACTAATAGTAGTAGTTGCAGTAGCAGTAGTTGCTACAGTAGAAATTGTACTAGTTGTAGTGGTAGGAGAATTAGTTGTAGTAGCAGTAACCATAGTAGTAGTCGTAGTAATAGTAGCAACAATCGCAGCAGTAGCAGTAGTAGAATTAGTACTAGTAGTCACAATAGTAGCAATAGTAGTAGGATAGTAATAGGAGCAGTAGTAGCAGCAGTAGTAGAGGTAGTAGTTGTTGTTGTAGTAGTGGTAATAGTCAAAGAAGTAGTAGAAATAGCAGTTGCCTTAGTCGTAGTCATAGTCGTAGTTGTTGTTGTAGTAGTGGTAATAGTCAAAGAAGTAGTAGAAGTAGCAGTTGCCTTAGTCGTAGTCATAGTAGTAGTAGTAGTTGTAGTAGTAGTCACGGTTTTAGTGGCAGCAGCAGGAGTGTAGTAGTAACAAATGTAGCAGTAGTAGTCATAGTAGTAGTTGTTGTTATTGTAGTAGTGGCAGTAGTAGCAGTAGTAATTGTAGTCATAGTAGTAGAAGTAGTTGTAGTAGTAGTAGGAGTAGTAGGAATAGTGGCTATGGCAGCAACGGTAGCTGTAGAAGTAGTAGTAACAATAGAAGTGGCAGCAATAGTAGTTGTTGTAGTAGTACTAGCCGCAGTAGTAGATGTAGCAGTTGTAATAGTAGTTGTTGTAGAAGTAGTAGAAGCAATAAGAATAGTAACTATAGTAGTTGTAGTAGTTGTAGTAGTAGCTGTAGCATTAGCAGTAGTTGCAGTACCAGTTGTAGTTGTAGTAGCAGGAGCAGCAGTTGTAGCGGTAGTTGCAGTAGCAATTGTAGCAGTAGCAGTAGGAGCAGTGGCTGTAGCGATAGTTGCAGTAGCAGTAGTAGTAGAGTAGCATTAGTTGCGGTAGCAATAGTTGAAGTAGTAAAGGTAGTAGCAGATGGAATAGTAGCAATAGTAGTATTAGTAGAAATAGTAGTAGTAGCCACAAAAGTAGTAGCAACTGTAGTAGTAGCCATTATAGTAATAGGCATAGTAGTAGTGGCTGCTATAGCAGTAGCAGTAGTAGAAGTTGCAAGAGTAGGACTAGTAGTAGTAGCAGTAGCGCTACAGTAGTAGCACTAGTAGTCGTAGTAGTCATAGCAGAAGTTGAAGTAGCAGTAGCAATAGTAGTAGTAGTAGTAGTAGGATTAGTAGTAGCAGTAATAGCAGTAGGAGGAGGAGTAGTAGTAGTGGGAGCAGTAGTAGCAGTAGTAGTTGTAGTGGCTGTTGTAGTAGTAGTAGTAGTAGAAGTAATAGTAGTAGCAGTGGTGGCAATAGAAGTAGTAGTCGTAGCAGTAGTAGTTGTAGTAGTAGTTGTTGTTGTTGTAGTAGTAGTACCAGTACAGTAGTAGTAGGAGCAATAATTGTTGTAGCAGTAGTACTTGTTATAGTAGTTGTAGTGGTATTTGTAATAGTAGTAGTAGTAGAAGTAGCATAAGTAATAGCCGAAGAAGTAGCAAAATTAGTAGCAGAAGTAGCTATAGTAGCAGTAGCAGTCGCATTTGCAGAAGTAGCGGTTGTAGCAGCAGCAGTAATAGTGGTGGTAGTAGTAGCGGCAGTAGCAATAGTAGTATGAGTAGCAGTAGCAGTAGAAGTAGTTGTAGTAGTAGTAGTAGTAGTAGTCATAGTTGCAGTAGAAGTAGTAGCAACAGCAGTAGCAAGTGTAGTAGTAGCAGTAGTAGTAGTAGCGGTAGTCGTAGTAGTAGTAGTAGTAGTGGCAGCAGCTATAGTAACAGCAGCAGCAACAGTAGTAGTGGTGGGAGTAGTAGTAGTAGCCGTAGTAGCAGGAGCAACAGCAGTAGTAGCAGGAGTATTACCAGTGGTACTAGTAGTAGTAGTTGCAGTACTAGTAGTAGAAGTATAAGTAGTAGTAGTGGTAGCAATAGTGGCAATAGAAGCAATAGCAGTAGCAGCACTAGCAATAATAATAGTAGTTGTTATTGTTGTTGTTGTAGCAGCTGTACTAGTTGTAGTTGTAGCAGTTGTTGTAGACGTAGCAGTAGTACTCGTAGAAGTAGTTGTTGTTGTTGTAGTAGCAGTAGCAACAGTAGTGGTCGTAACAAACCCAACAATAATTGTAGTTGCATTAGTAGTTGTAGTAGTATTAGTGGCAGTTACGGTAGTAGTAGTAGTAGTACCAGTAGCCATAGAAGAAGTAGTTGTAGCAGTCGAAGTAGCAGTTGTAGAAGCAGTAGTAGAAGTAGTAGGAGAAGTAGTAGAAGTAGCTGTAGTTGTTGTAGTCGTAGTAGCTGCAGTAGTAGTGCTAGTCATAGTAGTAGTAGCTGTTATTGTTGTAGTAGTGGCTGCAGTAGCAGCAGCAGCAGCAGTAGCCGTCATAGTAGTAGTAGCTATCATTGTAGCAGCAGTAGAAGTAGTAGTAGTAGTATTAGAAGCAGTAGTAGTAATAGTCATAGTAGGAATAAAAGCCATAGTAGCAGTAGTGGTAGTTGTATAGTGGTAGTTGTAGTAGTAGTAGCAGTAGATATAGTTGTAACAGGAGTAATAGTAGTAGTGGTGCTAGTAGCAGTAGGAGTAGTGGCAACTGCAGTAGCAGTATTATTAGCAGTAGTTGTTGTTGTAGCGGTAGTCATAGTAGTAGCGTATTTGCAGAGGTAGCCATAGTGGCTGTAATAGCAATAGTAGCAACCGCAGCAGCAGTAGTAATAATACAGGTAGAAGTAGTAGTGGTAGTTTTAGTAGTAGTAGTAGTAGTCGTAGTGGTAATAATAGTAGCAGGAGTTGCAGGAGTAGTAGTCACACTGGTAGTAGTAGCAGTATAAGCAGTAGCAGCAATAGTAGCAGTAGCAGTAGCAGTAGCAGCAGTAGTAGTAGCAGTAGTAGCAGTAGCAGTAGTAGGTGTAGTACTAGTAATAGGAGTAGAAGTAGTAGCAGTGGTAGTAGTAGTTGTCATAGTAGCCGTAGTTGCAGTGGTAGTAGTTGTTGTAGTCATAGTAGTGGAAGCATCAGAAGTAGTAGTAGTAGGAGTAGTAGTTGTAGTAGTAGTTGTTGTTGTTGTAGTAATAGTAGTAGTGGTACTTGTAGTACTAGCAGTTGTAACAGTAGCTGGAGAAATAGCAGTAGTAGCAGTAGCAGTTATTGCAATAGTAGTATTTGTAGCAGTAGTAATCGTAGTTGTTGTAGCAGCAACATTAGTAGTAATAGTAATAGTGGTAGGGGAAGTAGTAGTAGTAGTTGTTGTTGAAGTATTAGAAGTTTTAGCAATAGTCGTAGTTGTAGCAGCAGTAATAGTAGTTGTATCAATAGTACTAGCCGCAGTTGTGGCAGCATTTGTAGTAGTATGTAGCAATAGTTGCAGCAATTGTAGAAGTAGTTGTAGTCATAGACATAGTAGTAGCAGTAATAATAGTTGTAGCAGTAGTAGTCGTGGCAATAGTAGTCATAGTAGGAGTAGTAGCCGTAGTAGGAGGAGGACAAGAAGTAGTAGTAATAGTAGTAGTAGTAGTCATAGTAGCAATACTAGCAATAGCAATAATAGCGTCTGTAGTAATAGTGGTAGTAGCAGTTGTAGCAGTAGCAGAAGTAGCAGTAGTAGTAGTAGTAGTAGAAGTAGAAGTAATAGTTGTAGCAGCAGTAGAAGTGGTAGTAGTAGTAGCAATAGTAGCAGCAGTAGTAGTAGTGGTAGTAGTCGTGATAGTAACAGTTGTAGTGGAAGTAGTAGTAGTAGTAGCAGTAGTAGCAATAGTAGCAGTAGTAGTAATTGTAGTAAAAGGAGTAGTAGTAGTAATAGTAGAAACAACTGTAGCAATAGAAGATGGAGTCTTAGTAGCAGCACCAGTGGAACTAGTACCAGCAGTTGCAGTTGTAGAACTAGTTGTAGTAGTAGTATTCAAATTAGTAGTAGTAGTAATAGTAGCAGTAGCAGCAGTACTATTATTAGTAGTACAAGTAGGGGTAGTAGAATTAGTAGTAGTAGTGGTAGTGGTGGTGGTGGTAGTAGTAGTAGTTGTTATTGTTGTTGTTGTTGTTGTAGTAGTAGTAGTAGTAGCCTTGGTAGTTGAAGTGGTAATCGTAGAGTTGTAGTACTAGTAGTAGTTGTAGTAGTAGTAGGAGAAGTAGCAGAAGCCATAGTAGTAGTAGCAGTAGTTGCTGTAGAAGTAGCTGTAGAATTAGCTTTTGTAGTAGTAGCAGTAGTAGTGGTAGTGGTACTAATAGTAGAAGCAGCAGTAGTTGTAGCAATAGTAGCAGTATTAGTGGTAATAGTTGTTGTTGTTGTAGGAGTAGTAGTAGTAGTTGTAGTAGCAATAGCAGTAGTTGTAGAATTAGTAGTTATAGTGGTAGTAGTAGTCAAAGATGCTATTGTAGTAGTAGTTGTAGTTGTAGTTGTAGTTCCAGTATTCGTAGTAGTAGAAGTATCGGTTGTAGAAGAAGTCGTAGTAGTAGCAGTAGCAAGAGCAGCAGAAGTAGAGCTACTAGCATAGTCATAGTTGCAGTAGTATCGGTAGTAGAAGTAGCAACGACTGTCGTTGTAGAGTAATATACATAGTAGTAGTTGTAGCAGCAGTTGTACTAGTAGTCGTAGTAGTAGTAATAGAATTGGTAGCAAAAGTAGCAGCAGTAGTAGTAATAGCAGAAGTAGTAGCAGTAGTACTAGTAGTAGTAGTAGCAGAATTAGTAGCAGTAGTAGTTGTCGTAGTAGGAGAAGTAGTAGTAGTACCAGAGGCAGCAACAGAAGTAGTAGTAGTAGTAGTAGTAGTAGTAGTAGTAGGAGTAGTAGAAGCCGAAGTAGAAATGACAGTAGTAGTGCTAGTAGAAGTCGTAGGGGTAGTAGAAGAAGTAGTATTAGCAGCAACAACAACAGCAATAGTTGTGGCATGAGTTGTGGTAGTGGTAGCAACTACAGTAATAGTATTAGTAGCTGAAATAGTAGTACTAGTAGTAGTAATAGTAGCCATAGTAGTAGTAGTATGAGTAGTAGTAGTAGTAGTAGTAGTGTAGTATTAGCAGTAGCAGCAGCAACAGTAGCAGCAGTAGTTGCAGCAACTATAGTATTAGAAGTATTAGTAGAAGCAGATGCAACAGCAGTAGTAGTAGTAGTATTATTATCGATAGAAATAGTAGTAGCAGTAGTAGTTGTTGTAGCAGTCATAGGAGTGGTAGTAGCAGTAGCTGTGGTAGTAGTAGAAGTAGTAGTAATAGTAGCAACAGCAGCAGTAGTAGTAATAGTAATATTAGTAGTAATAGTAGGAGTAGTAGTAGTAATAAAAGTAGAAGTAGCAGTAGGAGTAGTAGTATTAGTTGAAGTAGAAGTTAGAATTGTAGTACTAGTAGTAGCAGGAGGAGTAGGAGTTGGAGCAGGTGTAGGAGCAGGAATAAGAGTAGTAGTAGTAGTAATAACTGCAGTGGTAATAGTATTAGTAGTGGTAGTAGTAGCAGCAACAGCTACTATAGATGGAATAGCGGTATTAGTTGCAGTAGAAATAGTACTACTAGTAGTAGCAATAGTAGTAATATTAGCTGTAGTAGTAGTAGTAATTGTAGCTGGAGTAGGAATAGTAGCAACAGCAGTAGGTTCATGAGTAGCAGTAGTAGTCGTAGGAGTAAAAGTAGTAGTAGTGGTGGTAGCAGGAGCAGTAATAGTAGTAGTTGTTGTTGTTGTTGTAGTAGTAGTAGTAGCAATAGAGGCAACAGAAGCAACAATAGTTATATTAGTCGGAGTAGTGGTAGTAGGACAAGCAGTAATAGCAATAGTCATAGTAGTAGTAGTATTAGTAATGGTAGTATTAGTAGTAGTAATAGCTGTTGTAGTAGTAGCAGTTGTATTAGTAATAAAAGTAGCAGTAGTAATAGCAGTAGCAGTAACAACAGCAGCAGTAATAATAGTTGTAGTGATAATAATAGGAGAACTAATAGTAGTACAAGAAGAAGAAGAGGAAGATGAGGATGTAGTAGTAGTTGTCGTCGTAGTAGTAGCAGTAGTAATAGGAGTAGTAGTAGGAATAGATAGAGGAGTAGGAGTCGTATTCGTAGTACTAGTAGTAGTAGTTGTAGTAGTAGGAGTAGCAAGAGCAGTAATGGCAGTAGGATTAGTCGGAGTATTAGTAATAGCAGTAGTGGCAGTTACAGTAGGAGTTGGAGTAGTAGTAGTTGCGGTAGTAGTAGTAGTAGTCGTAGGAGTAGTAGGAGTAGTAGCAGCAGCAGCCGTAGCAGTAGTAGTAGTATACTACTAATACCACTTCTACTACAACAACAACAACAACTACTACTCCGGCTCCTGCAACTACTACTACTACTCCTCCAACTATTTTGACCACTACTCCTACTTTGACTCCAACACGTATTATAGCTAGTACAACAACAACTGCTACTACAACTACGACTACTATACTACTACTATTACTACTACTCCGGCTCCTGCCAATACTATTACTATTCCTACTCCTACTCCTACTCATACTTGTACTAGTACAACTAGTACTGCAATTACTTCTATTACACCTACTACTATTACTACTACTATTACTACTATTACTACTACTATGACTTCTATTCAACTACTCCTACTACTACTTCTGCTACTACTACTACTTCTACTCTTACTGCTACCATTACTAGTATTACTACAAGTACTACTACTAGTACTTCTACTACAACTACTACTTTAACAACTACTTCTACTCTTACTACTACTAATACTACTACTACAGTACTACTACTACTGCTGCTACTACTACTACTACTTCTACTACTACACCTATTACTACAAATACTACTACTACTACTAATACTACACCTACTATTATCATTACTACTACTATTGCTAGTACTACTTCTACTACTATAACTACTACTACTGCTACTACAGCTACAACTACTATTGTGATTACTATGGCTACTGCTACTACTACAGCTAGTACCACTACTGCTACAGCCACTATTGGTACCACTTCTATTGCTATTACTACTACTGCTGCTACTATTTCCATTGCTACTCCTACTACTACTCCTCCTCCTCCTACTACTCCACAACTACTATTACTCCTCGTACTGCTCCTACTACAACCGCTACTCCTACACCTACTCCTATTACTACTACTACTATTTGAATTACTACTGCTATAATTACTTTTACAACTACTTCTACTACTACTACAACTGTTAGAGCTGCTTCTGCTGCTCCTACTACTGAACTACTTTTACAACTACTCAATTATTACTACTTTTACAACTAATTCTACTACTACTGCTACTATTACAACTATTGTTGTTGCTACAGCTGCTACTCCAAGTACTACTACTACTGCTACTACAACTACTATTATTAAACTAATACTGCTACAACTATATTACTTTTACTACTACTCCTCCTCCTATTACTACTACTACCACTACTAGTACTACTGCTTCTACTACTCGTACTCCAACTCCTACTCCTAAATCTACACTTTCCATTACTTCTGCTACTAGAATTACTACTATTACTCCTGCTGCTGCTACTACTACTAATGCTTCTACTAGTACTACTACTTCTGCTACTACCACTACTGCTACTACAACAACTATTACTACTACTACTACTCTTGCTATTACTATTAATGCTACTATTGCTACTACTACTGCTACTACAACTACTATGACTACTACTATTACTACGATTACAACTACTATTGCTACCACTACTACTACTACTACGACTACTACTACAACTACTACTGCTACTACCACTACTGCGATTAATGCTAGTAGTAGTACTACTACTTCTACTACTACTACTCCAACTCCAACTCCTACTCCTACTACTATTTCGAATACTGCTACTTCTGCTACTGCTTCTACCGCTGCTGCTGCTGCTACTGCTACTACTACTTCTACTACTACTGCTGCTGCTGCTACTACCGCTATTACTATTACCGCTATTGCTACTACTAGTACTACTAGTACTACTATTACTACTACTACTACTAATACTACTAGTACTCGTACTACAACTAATACCACTACTATTACTACTGCTACGACAGCTGCTGGTGCTGCTACTGCGCCTACTACTCTTACTACCCTAACTACAACTATTAAGGCCACTCCTACTACTACTACTATTGCTACTACTACTATTACCACTTGTACTCCTACTCCTACGACCACTACTACTACTATTCCTCCTTCTCCTTGTACTACTACTACTAGTCCAACTCCTGCTACTACAGTTGCTACTATTCCTACTAGTACTACTACTACTAACCCTACTACTATTGCTACTGCTGCAACTACTGCTGCTACAACTTTTACTACTACTACTCCTCCTACTGATGCTGCTACTGTTGCTACAACTCCTACTAGTACTAAAACTACTTCAACTACTACTACTATTATTAGTACTTCTACTACTACTACTACTACTACTACTACTACTACTACTACTACTACTACTACTACGACTACCACCACCACTACTACTACTATTATTACTACTGCTACTGCTACTACTACTCCTCCTCCTACTACTACTACTACTACTATTCCTCCTCCTCCTCCTCCTCCTCCTCCTACTAATTCTACAACTGCAACTACTGGTAAAACTTCCACTCGTGCTGCTACTATGACCCCAGCTACTACTGCTACTGTTGTTTCTACTACTACTATTACTACTACTACTACCTCTACTACAACTAATTCTACAACTGCAACTGCTGGTAAAACTTCCACTCGTGCTGCTACTATGACACCAGCTACTACTGCTACTGTTGTTTCTACGACTACTACTATTACTACTACTGCCGCTACTACTACTATTACTACTACTACTCCTTTTACTACTACTATTACTACTACAATTACTACTATTGCTACTAGTGCTACCTCTACTACTACTTCTACTACTACTACTATTATCACAACTACTACTACCACTTCTACTGTTGCTGCTACTACTACCACTTCTACTGCTGCTGCTGCTACTACTTCTACTTCTACTTCTGCTATTGCTGCAACTGCTACTACTACTACTAATACTGACCCTACTGCAACTACTAAAACTACTATGACGACTACTACTACTACTACTACTACTACAACTACTACAACTACTACTACATTAACTACTACTTCTCCTCCTCCTCCTCCTCCTCCTACTACTACTCCCATTTTGACTACTTTTGCCACCACTACTACTGCTACAACTACTATTACTTCTACAACTACGACTACCGCTACTACTGCAGCTGCTACCACAACTGCTACTACTACTACTGATACAGCTGCAACTGTTGCGGCTATAATTGCTAGTACTGGTTAAACTACTATTACTACTACTACTACTACTACTTCTACAACTACTACTTCTACTGACACTACTGCTGCTGCGATGAATGCTACCGCTACTCCTCCCCCTACTACACCACCTGCTACTACTGCTTCTACTAGTACTACTGCAACTGCTGCTACTACTAGTACTACTACTACTACTATTACTACTAATACTATTACCAATCGTGCTACCACTATTACTTTGACTACTAGAACTAGTACCACAACAACAAAAACTACTACTACTGCTACACAACTACTACAGCTACTGCAACTACTACTACTACTACTATGACTGCTACTTCTTGTACAATAACCACAACTACTACTACTATAAATACTAGTACTACTACTACTCATACTACTACTAGTGTGACTACTACAACACAACTACTACTGTTACTACTACTAGTACTACTACAACTTCCATAACTACTACTATTATTACAACCCATACTCCCACTACTACTACAACTACTAATAATACTACTACTACAACTGCGACTACTACTACACGACTACTACAACTACTACTTCAACTACTACCACTACTAGTATTACTACAACAACTACTCCTACAACTACTACTTCTACTATTGCTACTACTACTCCTAATACAATGACTACTGCTAGTACTACTTCTACTCTGACAACAACAACTACTACTACAAGTAACACTACTACTACTGCAACTACTACTCTATTACAATAAGTACTACTGCTACTATTACTTCAACTACTACTACTATGACTACTACTACTTCTGCTGCTGCTGCTGCTACTACTACTACTATTTCTGCTACTACTACTACTACTAGAATAGCTACAGCTGCTGCTACTACTACTACTACTACTACTAAAATAGCTACAGCTGCTGCTACTACTACTACTACTACTACTACTAAAACTACTACTACTTCTGCTATTACTATAACTGCTACTACTACTACTACTCCTCATACTACTACTACGTGTCTCCTTCTACTACTACTTCTACTACTATAGCAGATGGAACTACTACTACTACAGCTGCTGTTGATACTACTTTTACTACTACTACTACTGCTGCTACTACTCCGACTGCTACTACTGTGGCTACTATTACTACTTTCAGTACTACTTCTACAGCTACTACAACTATAAAGTGACTGCTATTCCTACTACTGCTATTACTACTACTACTACTCCTACTCCTACTACGTCTGCTATTACTACTGCTACTATTGTAGCTACTGCTGCTACTACTGCTGCTACTACTACTACTACCCCTATGACTACAACTAGTGCTACTACTGCCATTTCTACTTTGGCTTCAACTACTCCTACTACTACTACTGCTACTACTTCTTCTGCTGCAACTTTTGTAACTCCTCCTACTTCTCCTACTACTGCTACTACCGCAACTACTACTACAACTAATTTTGCTAATACTACTGCTAGTGCTACTCTTATTAGTACTGCTACTACTATTGCTACCATTTCTATTACTACTACTACGACTGCTAGTACAAATGTTACTACAACTACTGGTATGTATATTACGATTATAACTGCTGCTACAATTGCTGAAACTACCGCTACAACTACTACAATGATTTTGACTAGTACTTCTACTTCTGCTCCTGCTGCTCCTGCTGCTTCAGTTGCTACTTTAGTTACTACTCGTTCTACTACTACTACGACTATTACAATTGATACTACTGCTACTACTACTAATACTGCAACTGCAACTACAACTTCGACCACTACTACTACCTCTCCTACGACAACTACTTCTCGAACTACTACTACCTATACTACTACCTCTACAACGACTACTACTACTACTCCTGTAACAACTACTACAACTATTGCTGCTGCTACTATTGCTACCACTACTGCTGCTTCTACTACTACTACAACTACCACTACTCCCACAACTACTTGTACTACAACTGCTAGTACAACTGCTACTACTACCACCATTCAACTACTATTATTACAACAACTACTATTACTACAACAACAACAATAACAACAACAACTACTACTAATTCTACTACCCCCTACTTGTACAACTAATAATAGTACTGCTACTGCTCCTACAACTAATTCTACAACTGCAACTGCTAGTAAAACTTCCACTCGTGTTGCTACTAGGACTCCAGCTACTACTGCTACTGTTGTTTCTACTACTACTACTACAACTACTACTACTACCGCTACTACTACTAGTACTACTACTCCTCCTTTTACTACTACTACTATTACCACTACAACTACTGCTACTATTGCTACAGAGCTACCTCTACTACCACTACTATCACAACTACTACCCCTACTACTACTGCAACTACTACTACCACTTCTACTGCTGCTACTACTACTACTTCTACTTTTGCTACTACTTCTACTACTACTACTACTATCACAACTACTACCCCTGCTACTACTGCAACTACTACTACCACTTCTACTGCTGCTACTACTACTACTTCTGCTTTTGCTACTACTTCTACTACTTCATCTTCTACTATTGCTGCAACTGCTACTACTACTACTACTGCTACTACTAACTCTACGACTGCTACTAAAACTACTGCAACTACGACTACTACTACTGCTACTACAAAAACTACTACTACTGCATTAACTAGTACTTCTCCTCCTCCTCCTACTACTATTGTTACTTCTCTCATTTCGACTATTTTTGCCACCACTACTACTGCTACAACTGCTATTATTTCCACTACTACGACGACCACTACTACTATAGCCACTGCTACAACTGTTGCTACTAATACTGATACAGCTGCCACTGCTGCGGCTACAACTGCTACTACTACTTAAACTACTACTACTACAACTACTAATACTACAACTACTTCTTCTACAACTACTATTTCTCTTGACAGTACTACTGCGGATACGAATCCTGTAGCTACAACAACAACAATTACTACTACGATTACTACTACTACTACAACTAATACTACTACTATTACTACTACTACTACAACTACAACTACTACTATTACTACTATTTCTACAACTACTACTATTACTACTATTTCTACAACTACTTCTGCTATTACTACTGCTACTACAACTGCTATGGCAACCACTACTTTTTCTCCTACTACTGTTACTACTCCTACTGGTACTACTACTCCTCCTACTACTCCTACTACTAATCCTACTCCTCCTACTACTACTCCTCCTCCTCCTCCTCCTACTCCTACTCCTACTACGAAGAGAGAAGGACGCGACGGGAGAAGACTAATAATGCTAGCACGAATGACGTTGCGAGGACGGCTACCAACGACTGACTGACGACCACTAGGCGAGGAAGACGTACTAGTACGTACGAGCAATCAATCCGACCACAACAATGCTCCTATGCTATGTTGGTACTACTAAACTACTGCAAATATTATTATTACAATTACTACTACAACAACTACTACTACTCCTACTTCTACTCCTACATCTACTCCTACTACTACTACTACTACATCTACTACTACAACAACAACAACTACTATTTTTCTGCTGCTACTACTACTAGTATAACAGCTACTACTAGTACTACTCCTCCTACACCTACTACTGTAACTACAACTACTCTTAATAGCACTATCACTACTACTACAACTCTTACTACTACTCCTACTCCAACTTCCACTCCTACTACTACTCCTACTACTACTAAAACTGCTACAACAACAACTACAACTCCTACTTCTATTCCTACTACCACTCCTACTACAACTACAGTTATTGCAACAACTACTAGTACTAGTACTACTACTACTATTGTTACTGCTACTACTACTACTACTACAACAACAACAACAACAAAAACAACAACAACAACAACAACAACAACTACTACTACTACTACTACTATTATTACTACTACTACTACTACACCTACTACTCCTACTACTGCAACTACTACTACTAGTGCTACTGCTGCTACAATAGCTCTGACTACAACTACTTCTACCACAACAACTACTACTGCTTGTATTACTACTACTACTACTACTATGACTATTAGTACTACAACTCCCACTACTACAGCAACAACTACTACAACTCCTACTACTACTCCTTCTACTGCACCTATTTAGACTACTACTCATACTCTTACTAATAGTGCTACAATTACTACTACCACTACGGCTACTGCTACAACTACTATTACTACAACTTCTACATGTGCTACTCCTACTACTGCTACTAGTACTACTAATACTACTACTACCACAACCAATACCTTTATTGCTACTGCTAATACTTAAATAATTACTACTACTACATCTTCGACTACAACTACGACTACAACTACAACAACTCCCACTACTACTTCTAGTACTACTACTGCTGCTACTACGATGGCTACCACTACTACTACTAGTACTACTACTCCCAACACACCTACTACTACTACAACTATTGCTACTACAGCTACTATTATTTCTTCCACTCCTTCTATAACTACTACTACTTCTTCTTCTACTACTACTACTACTACTACAGGCACTACTACTATTGCTACTGCAACTAATATTACAACCGCTGCTACTCCTACTGCTGCTTTTGCTCCTAGTACTACTACTAATACTATAGCTTTTGCTACTACAACTACAATGGCTACTACACTATAACTCCCACTACTACTTCTAATACTACTATTACTGCGATTGCTATTGCAGCTACTACAATGGCCGCCACCACCACCACGACTACTACTACTACTACTACTACTACTACTACTACTACTACTACTACAACTGCTATAGCTGTCACTACTGCTACTCCAGGTACTACCGTTACTGTTGTACCACAGCTACTATTGTTACTACTGCAGTTGCTACTACTAATACCATTGTTACTGCTGCTCCATCGACCACTACTTGCACTACTACTATGACTACTATTTGTGCTGCTACTGCTACTACTACTACCACCCCTCCTACTATTGAAACTACTGCTGCTACTACTATGATTTTAGCTATTACTCGACATCTCCAACTACAACTACTACTGCTACTACAACTGTGACTACTACTATTGCTATTACTACTAGTACTGATGCTACTGTGACTACTGTTGCTACTACTACTACTGAAAGTATTGCTATTTATACTATCACTACTACTGCTAATACAGCTACCACTTCTACTACTAGTACTACTTTGATTACAACCTCAACAACAATAATAATAACAACTACTACTACTAGCGCTACCACTTCTACTACTAGTACTACTACTCCTACTATTGCTCCTCCTACTGCTGCAGCTACTAAAATTACTACTACGACTACTACTACTACTTGTGTTGCTACAGCTACAACTACTACTTATACTATTACTCCTCCTACTACTACCACAACTACTAATTCTCCTATTATTGCAGCTACACCTACTACCACAACAACAACAACTACTCCTACTGTAGCTACTACAACTACTACTATTACTTTTCCAACTTCTACTACTACTGCTACTCCCACCGCTATCGCTATTGCAACTAATACTGCTACAAAGACTACTACTGCTGCTGTTGCTACTACCATTACTTCTACTAGTATTGGATCTAGTGCTACTCTACTACTACTACTTCACCTGCTACTACTACTTATTGTACTGCTACTGCTCCTACTCAAACTCGCCCTACTTCTACTTCTTCTACTACCTCTAGTACTGCTACTACAAGTACTACTACTACTACTACTATAAGTACTACTACTACAATTGCTACTACGGCTACTACTACTATTGGTACTGCTACTACTCCTACTACCATTAAAACTATTACTACTACTAGTACTACTACTCCTACTGCTGCTACTATTACTGGTACGATTGCTACTACTACTACTACTACTACTACTATGGCTACTACTGCTACGAATGCTACGACCGCTACTATAGCTATTACTACTAATGCTACTATTACTACTTCTACTACTACAGCTACTACTAATGCTACAGCTACAACAACTACCACTGCTACTACTACTACTACTACTGGTACTCCATCAACTACTGTTACTGTTGCAACTGCTACTACTACTACCATTGCTACTACTCGTACAAAGACTTCTACTTGTACTACTACTATGACTACTACTTGTGTGGCTGCTACCACTACTACTGCTACTCCTTCTATTATTACAACAATTGTTTCTACTACTACGGCTGCTGCTACTACTCTACTTGTCCAACTTCAACTACTACCGCTGCTACAATTGCTACAACTACTATTGCTACTATTACTACTGGTGCTCCTACTACGACTACTGCTATAACTACTACTACTGAAACTATTGCTCTTACTACTATTACCACTACAACCAATACAGCTACCGCTACTGCTACTACTACTTCTACAACAAATGTTGCTACAACTACTACTACTGCTACAATTGCTTCTATTGCTGCTACTAATACTGCTACTATTATTACTACTACTACTATTACTACCACTATTACTACTATTACTATTACTACTACTAATACTACCACTATTACTACTATTACTATTACTACTACTAATACTGCTAGTTCTGCGACACTCCAACTACTACTACTACTACTTCAACAACTACAACAACATCTACCTCTGCTACTACTACTACAACAACAACAACAACAACTACTACTACTACTTCAACAACTACAACAACATCTACCTCTACTACTACAACAACAATAACAACAACAACAACTACTACTACTAAGAGTGGTACCACTTCTACTACTTGTACTACTACATCAACTCATGCTACTACTCCTACTACAACTGCTGCTTCCACTACTACTACTACTAATACTTCTACTACTTCTGATGTTGCTACTACAACTACTACAAATACTATTACTACTACTACCAAAACTACTACATCCATAATTATTGTTGCTACTGCTACTACTACAACAACTACTACTACTCCTACCATAGCTACTTCAATTAACAATATTACTTCCCCAACTTCTTCTACTACTGCAACTACTACTGCCGTTGCAACTACTACGGCTATAATGGCTACTACTGCTACTACTACAATGGCTACTACTACCACTGCGACAACGACTACTATTACTACTACTACTACCACTACAACTGTTGCGACTTTCGCTATGACTTATTGTACTACTAAGCTCCTACTGCAACTTGCACTACTACTTGTAGTACTACTACAACAAGCACTACTACTACTAGTACAACTGCTACTACTACCACTAGAACTACTACTACAACATCTGCTACTTGGGCTACTACTGTTGCTCCTACTGCTACTACTATTACTACTACCACCACTACTGCAACTACAGCTGCTATTACTGGTATGACTGCTACTACTACAACTGCTACTATGGCTACTATGGCTACTAATGCAACGACTACCACTACAGCTATTAGTATAACTATTATTACTACTATTACTACTACCAATATTACTATTACTCCTACTGCTGCTATAGCTGCAACAACCACAACAACAACTACCACTATTACTCGTGCTACTACAACTACGACTGTTACTCCTGGAACTGCTCCTCCTCCTATTACTACTCCTACTACTACCACCACTACAACTATTGCTACTGTCGCTGCTGCTACAACTACTACTGGAACAGGACAACTAGTACTACTACTACAGTTACCACAACTGCTACTACTACAACTACTATGACTACTGCTGCTACTACTACCACTATTGCAACTACTACTACCCCAACTATTACAGCTACTGCTACTAATACTCCTACAACTACTACTACAACAACTAGTGCTGCAACTACTACTACTAATCCTATCACTACTACTACATCTACTACTACTAGTACTCCTATCACTACTACTACAACAACAACTACTACTACTACTATAGCTACTGTTACTGATGCTGCTACTATTACTATTACTATTGATACTACTACTAATGCAGCTATTGCTACTAATACTACTACTACTACTATTACTGCGACTACTACTATTACAATAACTATTGATACTACTACTTTTACTACTATTTATACGACTACTACTACAACAACAACTACTACTCCTACTACTATAATTACTACTACTACTACCACCACCACTACTACTACTGCTGCTACAACCACTACTACTACTACAACTATTACAACTACAACCACTACTACAATGACTTCTACAACTGTTACTGCTACTACTACTAGTACTGCCATTATTGCACCGGCTACTGCTGCTACTACTACCACTACAGCTATTACCACTATTACTACTACAACTACTGCTGCTGCTTCTGCTGCTACAATTACTACTACTACTATTACAACAAAAACTACTACTCCAACTACTACTACTACTACAACTACCACTATTAGTGCTGCTACTACTACTGCTACTACTCCTAGTACAACTACTACTACACCTACTGCCACTACTGTTACTAGTGCTCCTACTCCTACTCCTTCTACTACCCCTACTCCTCCAGCTACTACTATTGTTGTAGCTACTACCCCTACTACTACTATTATTACTTCTACAGCTACAAATACAATTACTCCTACTACAAGTATTACTACTAGTACAACTACTGCTGCTGCTGCTACTACTACTATGCTTATTACTGCTACTAATACTACTACTACAATAATTACAACAACACCAATTATTACTACTACTACGAATACTATTCATCCTCCTCCTACTACTACTATTGTCACTACTACTAATGATTCAACTACAACTATGACGACTCTTAATCCAATTGCTACACCTGCTACTATTCTGATTACTACTTCTGCTACTACTACTACTACTACAACTTCTACTACTACTACCACCACGACTACTACTACGATCGTAGTTGCTGCTGCTGCAACTACGATTACAGCTAGTACTACAACTATTGTTCCCATAGCTTCTACAACTACTACTCTCCTTGGTGCTGCTACTACTTCTACTAGTGCTACTACTACTATTACTACTAAAACTAGTACTTCGACTACTATGACTAATTCAACAACTGCTAGTCGTGATACTACTACTACTGCTGATGCTACTACTACTACTACTAAGACTACCACTACTACCACACTACAAATACAACTACTACTACTAGTACTACTACTACGAAAACAACTATAACAATTACCACCACCACTAATACTACAAAAAATACTACTACTACTACTCCTACTGCTGCTGCGGCTACTACTCCTACTACTACTACAACAACTGCTACTACTGCTACTACTGCTACTTCTTCTACTACTACTGCTGCTGCAGCTTCCACTTCTACTATTGCTGCTGCTGCTAATGCTACGATGACTCCAATTGCTACAACTACTACTAGTCCTTCGGCTATTAATACCACTACTACAACTACTTCGACTACTATTACTACTGCTACTACTACAAATGATGCTACAACTTCTACTAATACCTATGCTACTACTATTGCTACTGCTGCTACTACTATTACTACAGCTACTCCAAATACTACTACTACAACTACTACTCCTACTCCAACTCCTGCTCCAACTACTTCTACTACTACTCCTGCTAGTTCTACAACTACTACTATTATTACTACTACCACTACAACTACTATTGCTACCACTCTTGCTGCTACTACTACTATTGCTTCTACCACTGCTTTAGCTACTACTACAACTACAACTGTTACTACTACTACTATTACTACTATTATTGCTTCTTCTGTCACTAATACTTCTGTTGCTACCACTACTACTACTACTACTGAGACTGCTACTACTGCAACTACAACTATCACGACTGCGGTTGCTATTGCTGCTGCTACTACTAATACTACTACTCCTTCTTATTCTCCTACTAATACTATTGCTGCAACTACTACTACTGCTACTACTACTGCGACTACTATTACTTTTGCTACTAGTACTACTACTACTTTTGCTACAGCTGCTACTACTACTACTACTACTGCTGCTGCTACTCTTACGGTTACTACGATTGCTACTACTAATACTACTACTACTATTATTACTTCTACTACTACTACTACAAGTACTGCTATAGCTACTACTTATACTACAACTTCAACTACTATTGCTACTGCTGCTTCTCTTACTACTGCTACAACTACTGCTACTTCAACAACTACTACTACCAATACTTGTACTACAGCAACTACTTCTGCTACTACTATAAGAACTAGTGCATCTTCTACTACTTTTTCTACTACTACGTTACTACAAGGACCACAACTGCTACTACTACAACTACTACAACTACTACTATAAGAACTAGTGCTTCTTCTACTACTTTTGCTACAACTACATTACTACAAGGACTACAACTGCTTCTTCTACTACTACTAGGACTACTTCTGCTACTACTACTACTACTACTACTCCTACTGTCACTATTGCTACTACTACTACTACTACTACTATGGCTAATAATACTATTACTACTACTCCTACTAATACTACTATAGCTGCTTTTGTTGTTGCTACTGCTACTACTGCTACAATTACTACTATTATTGTTCTTGTTGTTACTACCACTACCACTACTACTACAACTTCTCCTACTACTACTACTACTGCAACTGCGTATACTGCTACTACACTGCTACAGCTTCTAGTACTACTACTACTATTGCTATTGCTACTGCTACTACTGCTCACATTATTACTACTGCAACTGCTACTCTTACTATTACAACAAATGCAGCTACTAATGCTTCTACTACTACTGTTACGACTATTACAAGTGCTATTACGACTACTATTACAACAACTCCTACTACTAGTACTACAACTATAACTACTACCACTACTACTACTACTACTACTACTTCTCCTACAATAACAGCAACTGCTACTTCTCGTACTCCTACTGCTACAACTACTGCTACTGATACTACTACTACTACTACTACTACTTCTAATACTGCTACTACTGCTACTACAACAACTACTACTCCTGCTACTAGTAGTCCTCCTAATACAACTACTGCTACTACTACTTCTATTACTACAGCAACTACTACTACTTCCACTACTACTACTGCCACTACTACAGCGACTACTACTGCAACTACTACTATTCCTACTACTACTACTACAATTGCTTCTTCTGCTACTACTACTACTACTCCTAACACTATTGCTACTATTACGACAACTACAATTAATACTACTATTATTGCCACTATTACTGCTGCAATAGCTACAACTGCAACTACTGCTACTATTGCTACTACTACTACTACTCCAACTACTACTATGACTGCTAATACTGCAACTATTACTGCTTCTACTACTACAACAACTATTACTACTACTCATACTACGGCATGTTCTCCCCCACTACCACTTTTGCTACTACTGCTGCAACAACTAGTAATATTACTACCACTACTGCTGCTGCTGCTACAATGACTACAACTACTGCTACTTCTATTTTGACTTTTACAACTACTACGACTACTATGGCTAGTAAATCTATAACTGCAACTGCTACGACCACAACTCCTGGTACTACTACAACGACTACTAATATGATTACTACCACTGCTAGTACAACTGCTGTTGCTACTACTATTTCTACCACTTCTACTACTACTGTAGCTAATGCTATTGCTACTACAATCATTAATACTACTCCTATAACTATTACTACTACTGCTGCTACTATTACAACTATTACTTCCACTACTACTACTTTTGCTACAAATACTACTGCTACTGTTGCTGCTTCTATAGATACTACTACTACTACCACTACAACTACTACAACAACCACTACATCTAGTACTACTACTACTACACTCATAGCTACTATTGTGGCTATTGCTACTACTACTTCTTCTACTACTACTACTGCTACAACAATTGCTACTATTACTTCTGCGACTACTACTACTACTACTACTACAATTGCTACTAGTAGTACTGCGACAGACACCGCTTCTACTACTGCTGCTGCTGTTACTACCACTACTGCTACTACTACTACTAATACTACTACAACAACTACTATTGCTGCTGCTGCTGCAATTGCTGGTGCTGCTACTAAAACTACTACTCCTACTACTTCTCCTCCTCCACCTCCTACTACAACTACTGTTGCTACTACTATTACGACTGCTTCTACCACTACTACTACTCCTACAACTTCTCCTACTTCTAATACTACTACTATAACTATTGCTACTACTGATACTACTACAACTACTACTACTATTACCGCTACTGCTACTCCTACTAGTGTTACTGCTACTACTCTTGCTACTACTACTGCTGTTAAGACTACTACTAGTGCAACTACTACCTTACCACTGCTGCTGCTGCTGCTACTACTACTACTACTACTACTACAACTACTACTACCGTGGCTACTATAACCACCACTACTACTCCTACAACCACTACTACAACTGCTATTGTTGTTGCTAATAATACTTTCACGTCTACTACTGTTGTCGTTGTTGGTGTTGCTACATATACTACTACAATTCTTCCTATTACTACTACTAAGGCAAATACTAGTAATGCTACTACACTGCTACTCTTTCGAATGCTTCTACTACTACTGCTGCTACTACCACTACTGTTATTGTGGCGACTGCAAATACTATAACCACTACTACTGCAACAACTGTTAATATTGCTGCTGCTACTTCTGTTATTACTACTACTAGCACTACCGCTACTACTACCACTGCTGTTGCTGCTGCTACTACTACTACTACGACTACTACTACTACGATTGCTAATACTGCTACCACAACTACTGCTGCTACTGCTGCTACTACTACTACAACAACTAATGTTGCTACTACTGCTTCTACAACCCCTACTACAACTGCTACTGGTTCTACTACTACTGCTACTACAACTACTACTTCTACAATAACAACAACAACTACTACTCAAAATACTATTTCTACTACGACAGCTAGGATTGATACTACTACCACTACGGATACTACTCCTACTATTGCTACAACAACTACTATTCTACTACTACTACTACTACTAATACTACTGCTGTTACTATTGCGGCTACTACTGTTATTCCAACCACTGCCACAATTATTAATACTACAACTACTATCGTTGCTACTGTTGCCACTAATGCTATTACTGCTGCTGCTGCTGCTGCTACTGCTACCACTACTACTACTTCTGCTATAGCTACAAATACTACTACTACTGCTACTACTATTGCTTCTACTGTAGCTACTACAGCTACTACTACTACTACTACTACTTCTACATTGCAGGTATTGCTACCACTACTGCTTCTACAACTGCTAGTACTACTTTTACTGCTATAACTACTATAACTACTACTGTTGCTACTAATAATACTAGTACAATTGCTTCCACTTTTGCTACTACTTCTACCTATCCTACTACTATTACTACTACTACTACTTATACTACGACTACTACTGCTACTACAACTACGGATGCTACTGCTACTACTGCTACTACTACTGCTACTACTGCTACTGTTACTACTGCTACTGTTACTACTCCTGCTACTACTATTGCTACTACTGCAGGTGCTACTACTACTACTACTATTACTGCTACTACTGCAATTACTACTACTACTACTGTTGCTGCCGCTGCAACTACTACTACTACTATCACTACTACAACGACTACTAATACTACTGCTACTACTACTACTGTTGTTGCTTCAGCTACTACTACTACTACAACTGCTACTACGGCTATTGCTGCTGCTGCTACTTCTGATATGACAATGCTGCTACTTCTACTACTACAACAACAACTACTAACACTGCTGCTTCAACTACAACTACAACTGCTACTACTATTGCTACTACTACTATTGCAACCCCTACTAATACAACTGCTATGACTACTACTACTCCTACTACTTTTATTATAGCTACTACAACAACTACTACTATTACTTGTAGTACCATTTCCACTACTATTATTACTACTACAACTACTTCTACTACCACTTCCACTACTACTACTACTACTACAACTACTACTTCTACTACTACTACTATAACTGCTACTACTGCTGCTGCTACAACTACAACTACAACTACTACTACTACTGCTGCTGCTATTACTACTACTTCTACCACTTCTACTGCTACTAATAACACAACTACTACTATTACCACTACTATTACTACTACTGTTACTACCCTTACAATTGTCACTACTACAACAACTATTGCTGCTCCTACTACTACTCCTACTACTACTCCTACTACTACTACTATTACTTCTACCTGTCCTACTACTACACCTTCTACTACTACTGCTACTATTACTTCTACCACTCCTACCACTACTCCTACAACTACTCCTTCTACTACTACTACTACTATTACTACTCCTACTACTGCTACTAGCACTCCAAGTACTACTAATACTACTACCATTCCTCCTTCTACTACTAGTACTTCTACTACTATTACTGATACTTATACTGCAACTACTTCAACAACTAATACTACAACCCCTACTTCTACTACTACTATGAGAGCTACTACTACTACTGCAACTGCTACTCCTAGAATGACTACTACTACTACCACAACAACTACTCCTTCTACAACTGCTACTCCTACTACTCCTACTATTGCAACTACTACTACTACTACCACTACTACTACTACTACTACTACTACTACTACTACTACTACTACTACTACTACTACTGCTACTACTACTGCTACTACTACAACAACAACAACAACAACAACAACAACTACTACTACTACTACTACTAATAATAATAATAATAACAAAAATAAAAATAATAATACTATAATAACTACTTTTACTGCTACTCCTACTTCTACCAACCCTACTACTACTACAAGAACAACTGCTATGAATACTAATACCACCGCTACTATTGCGATAACAACTACTACTACCACTACTACTTCTACTACTACTACTACTACTGTGACTACCACTTCTACTACTACTGTTGCTACTACTTCTAGTACTACTGCTACTACTACTATACTACTACTACAACTAGAACTACTAGTAATTCTACTACTCCTACAAGTACAACTACTACTCCTACCGCTATAACTACTACTACTACTACTACCACTACTACAAGAACTACAACCACTACTACTACCACTATTACTACAACTACTACAATAACTACAACATCTACGTGTACTACTACTCCTACTATTATTACTACTACTCCTACTGCTACAACTACCACTCTACTACTGCTGCTACTATTTCTACTACTACTAGTACTGTTACTAGTACTAGTACTACTACTATTTCTACTACTAGTACTACTACTTCTACAACTACAACAACTACAACTAGTACTACCACAACTACTAATTACTGCTACTGCTAATACAACTGCCACTTTTACTACTACTACTACTATTACCACAAAAACAACAACTACTAATATTACTGCTACTAATTCTACTACTACTACTACTACAACTACTATTACTTCTGATACGATTACTGTGACTACTACTACTATTACAACTACCACTTCTACTACTACTACTACTACTACTACTCCTACTACTCCTACAACTATTACTACTATTGCTACTACCACTACTACTACTGCTACTACTACAGCCTCAACTATTACTCCTACTACTACTGCTGCTACTACTACAAGTACTACTACTACTATTACTAGTACTAGTACTACTACTATTTCTACTACTACTACTACTACTTCTACTACTACTACAACTATTATTATTATAGTTATCGCTACCACAAATACGACTACCACTTATGCTAAAACCATTATGACAACAACTGTGACTACTACTACTGCTTCTGCTGCTGCTACTCCCCCTACTACTACAACTACTACCACATCAACTATGACTACTACAACAATAACTACTACTAATTCTACTACTGCTACAACTACTACTACTATTACAAATACTACTACCATTACCTCAACTACTACAATGGCTACTAGTGTTATGACTACTACTACTACTGTGCCTACTACTACTACAACAACTAGCACTTCTACTACTATTACTACTACTACTACTACTCCTCCTACTAATCCTACTACTACTACTGCTGCTGCTGCTGCTGCTATTGCTGCTGCTGCTACTACTACTACTACTACCACTACTTTGTCTACTACAACTTCTACTAGTACAACTACTACTACTATAGAAACTATGACTAATGTTGCTTCTACTATAACTACAAATACTACTACTATTACTACAACTTCGACTACTACGTCATCGCCAAGGGCGACAATCCAACAATCAACGATCGACGAGGGCACGACGGCGACGCCACGCCGAGATAGACGGCGGGGCTGGGCGGGAAGACGACCGAAGGACGACGCGACTACGGCTGCAAACGAGGACCACGACACGAGGGCGACGATCGACGGCGGCTTGCGACAACGAGACACGAGACGACGCAGAACTACGGCGACGACGACGAAACACGCTACTATAACTACTACTACTCCTACTACTGTTACTACTTTGACCACTACCACTACTACAACTACTACTATTTCTACAACAACGACAATAACTACTACTACTACTACTACTACTATTACTACAACTTCTACTACAACAACTACTACGGCAACTACTTCTACTACTATAACTACTACTATAGCTACTACAACTACTGCTACTATTTCTACAAGTACTCCTGAAAGAACTCCTACAATTACTTCGAATACAAGTATTATTACTACTAGTACTACTCATATTATTGGTACTGGTACTACTACTACTTCTACTATTGCTACTATTACCCTACTTCTGCAACTACTACTTCTGCTACTGGTACAACTCCTACTACTACTACTATGACTACTACTCCTCCTGCTACTACTACTACCACTACTGCTACTGCTACTGCTATTGCTACTAGTACTATACTACTACTACAACTACTGCTACATGAACTACTACTACTCCAACAACTACTACTATTAATACAACCACTACTACTACTACTACTACTACAACTTTTACTACTACAACTACTTTTGGTTCTACTACTACTATTAATACTACTTTTACTACTACATTTCCTACTGCTACTACTGCTACTTCTGCCACTAAAGCTACTAGTACTATTACTTCTACAACTAATTATACAAAAACTACACTACTGATACTAGTACTATTACTGCTACAACTATTATTACTACTGCTACTACTGTTACAACTACTACTTCTGCTACCACTACTGCCACTAATAATACTACTATTTCTACTACTACTGCTGCTGCTAGCACTACTAGTACTAGTACTACAGTGACTATTGCTGTGACTATTGCAGCTAAAACTATTACTACCAATACTACTACTATTGCTACTGCTTCGACTACTACTACTACTACTACAAATACTAGTACCACTACTACTACAGCTGCTACTACTACTACCACCACTACTATTGCTACTGCTACTACTACTACAACAACTACAACTACTACTACTGTTGTTGTTGGTGCTCTACTACTACTACTTGTACTACTACTTCTACTACTAATACTACTACTATTAACACTACTACTACCACTACCACTTCTACTCCTACTATTGCAACAACTACTACAACTAGTATAGCTGCTACTGCTAAAATGCTACTGCAACTACTACTTCTCCTACTAAAAAAAATAGGTACTACTACTACTGTTATGACTACTAATACTACTACTACTCCTACTGCAACTACAGGTACTACTATTACTACTACTGTTTCTACTTTTTCCACTTCTCCTACTACTACTATTAAGCCTACAATGACTAATGTTATCGCTACTACTGCTGCTACTATTGCTACTACTACAACTCCTATAGCTGCTATGACACTACTACTACTACTACTTCTACTACTAGTACTTCTACTAGTACTACTACTACCGCTAATACTATTACTACTATGACTACTACTACTACTGCTACTATTGCTTCTACTGCAACTAATAGCACTACTACAACTACTACAACTGCTACTTTTGCTACTACCGTGACAACTAGGGCTACTACTACAATAATAACAATAACTACTACTTCTCCTACAACAACAACAACTAATACTACTACTACTATAACAGCTACTACTACTTCTACTACTGCTTCTACTCCTACATCCACTAGTACAACTTCTACTGTTACTACTAATTCTACTATTATTACCCCTACTCCTATTGCTACTACTACTGCTACTACTACTATTACTGATACTACTAAAATAACTGTTACTTCTACTACAAATACGACTAATACTACTACTACTACTAATACTACTGCTACTGCAAATACTACTAATACTACCCACTACCACTACTGCTTCTACTATGACTACCAATACTATTGCTACTATTGCCACTACTACTTCTATTACTACTACTCCTCCCCACTACTAGTACAATGACTACTACTACTACTACCACCACCACCACTAGTACTGCTACAACCACTACACTACTACTACAACTACTTCTGCCCTACTACTACTACTACTATTATTGTTGCTACTGCTACAACAACTTGTGCTACTACTTCAACTCTAACTCCTAAAACTACTCCTATATCTACTACTATTAGCATTATAGTAGTAGTAGTTGTTGTTATTATTGTATTATTAGTAGTTGTAGTGGTAGGAGTAGTGGTGGGAGTGGGAGCTGGCATAGGAGTAGGAGTAGTGGTAGTAGTAGTGGTAATAGTAGCATTAGTAATAGCAGTAGTAGTTGTAGTAGTGGTGATAGTTGCAGTGTTAGTAGCTGTAGTAGTAGCAAGAATAGTAGCAGGAGTAGGATTAGGAGGAGGAGGAGGAGGAGGAGTAGTAGTAGCAACAGCAGCAGCATTAGTATCAGTAGTAGTAGTTATAGTAGTAGTAGTAGCAGTCGTAGCAGTAGGAATAGTAGCATTAGTAGTTAGTGTAGTAGTTGTAGCAATAGTTGTAGTAGTCATAGTAGGCATAGCAGAAGTAGTAGGAGTTATAAGTGTAGTAGTTATAATAGTAGTATTAGTAGTTGTAGTAGGAGTAGTATTAGTAAAAGTAACAAAAGTAGTAGTACTAGTAGTATTTGTAGAAGTAATAGGACTAGTAATCACAATAGTATTAGTAGTAGTAGTACTAGTAGCAGTTATAGTATTAGTAGTGGTTGTAGTAGTAGTAGTAGTTGTTGTTGTTGTTGTTGTTGTTGTAGTAGTAGTAGTAGCTGTAGGAGGAGGAGCAGTAGTAGTTGGAGTAGAGATTATATTAGTACTAGTGATGATTGTTCTAGTGGTAGTACTAGTAGTAATAGTGGTAGTAGTAGTAGCAGTAGCAGCAGCAATAGTATTAATAGTAGCAGCAGTAGCAGCAGTGGTAGTATTATGAGCGAAACTGGTAGTAGTAGTAGTTGTAGTACCAGTAATGGTAGAAGAAGTAGTAGTGGTTGATGCAACAATAGTGGTAGCAAAAGAAGTAGTATTAGAAGAAGTTGTAGTAGTCGTGGTAGTAGTAGCAACAGCAATAGTAGTGGTCGAAGTTGTTGTTGTAGTAGTAGTAGTAGTTTTAGCGGACATACTTGTAGCAGTTATAGCAGTCATAGTAATAGTAGTAATACTAGTAATAGTGGAAGTAGCAGTATTAGTATCAGTAGTAGTAGTAATAGTAGTAGTAGCAGTGAAAGTGTGGTAGTAGTAGTGGCAGTAGTAGCGATAGTAGTAGCAGTAGTAGATTGCAGGAATAGTAGTAGTAGTAGTATTAGTAGCAATAGCAGTAGTAGTAGTTTTAGTTGTAGTGTTAGCAGTAGTTGTAGCAGTAGCAGTAGTAATCATAATAGTAGCAATAGCAGTAGCAGTAGTGGTGGTAGCACTAATTGTAATAGCATTAGTAGTAGCAAAAGTAGTAGCAGTAGTACAAGTAGTAGTAGTAGAAAAAGTAGTAGCAGTAGTAGTAGCAGCAACAGTAGCAATAGTAGTAGTTACAGTAGTTGTAGGACTAGTAGTAATAGGATTACTAGTAGTAGTAGTAGCAATAGTAGTAGCAGCAGTGGCTTTAGTAGTAGTAGTTATACTACTAGTAGCAATTGTAGTAGTAGTAGTAGTTATCATAGTAG
The DNA here is from genome assembly GCA_005019695.1 of Trichopus zeylanicus subsp. travancoricus. Lineage (NCBI taxonomy): Eukaryota > Viridiplantae > Streptophyta > Magnoliopsida > Dioscoreales > Dioscoreaceae > Trichopus > Trichopus zeylanicus. Next base: position 54,365 of record RXID01011252.1, read on the forward strand.
TAGTATTAGTACCTCTAGTAGTAGCAGTAGTAGTTGTAGCAGTAGCAATAGTAGCAGTATTAGTTGTTGTAGCAGTAGTAGTAGTAGCAATGGTCATAGTAGTCATAGCAAAAGTAGCAGAAGTAGAAGCAGTAGCAGTAGCAGTAGCAGTCATTGTACTAACAACAGCAGCTGTGGCAATAGTAGTAGTAGTAGCAGCAACAGTAGCAAAAGTAGTAGTTGTAGTAGTATTAGTAGCAATAGCAGTAGTAGTAGTTGTGGTAACAGCAATAGTAGTTATAGTGAAAACTGTAGTACTAGTAGTAGTACTATTAGTTGTAGTAGTAACAGCAGCAACAATGCAGTAGTAGCAGTAGTAATAGTAGTGACAACAGTAGCAGCAGCAGCAGCAGTAGTAATAGCAACAGCAAGAGTTGTAGTAGTAGTAGTTGTTGTTGTATTAGCATTTGCAATTGTAGTAGTTATGGTAGTACTAGAAGTAGTAATAGTAGCAACGGTAGTACCAGTAGTGGTCGTAACAGTGCGGCCTTGGCAGAAGATGTAGTAGCAGTTGTAGTAGTAGCAGCAGCAGTACTACTACTACTAGTCGTGGTTGCAGTAGTAGTAGTAGCCATAGTAGTATTAGTAGTATTAGTTGTAGTAGTGTTAGAAGTAGCATTAGTAATTGTAGAGGTAGTAGCACTAGCAATAGTACAAGTAGTAGTAGTAGCAATAGTAGTAGCAGTAGTATTAAGAGTAGGAGAGGTAGTTGTAGATGTTGTAGTAGTAGCAGAAGTGATAGCAGCAGCAGCAATAGAAGTTATAGTGGTAGTAGTTGCATTAGTTGTTGGAGTAGTAGTAGTAGGAGTAGTAGTAGCAGTGGTGGTAGCAGTAGCAGTGGTGGTAGCAGTAGCAGCAATAGTAGTTATTATTGTCGTAGTACTAGAAGTAGTAGCTATAGTTGTAGTTGTAGGAGTTGTAGTTGTAGTTTTAGTAGCAGTAGTAGTTGTAGTAGTAGCGGTAGTAGCAGAAGTAGTAGTAGTAGTAGTAATAATAATAGCAGCAGTAGAAATAGCAGTAGTAGTAGTACTAGTAGTAGTAGTAGTACTAGTAGTAGTAGTAGTAGCAGTTGCAATAGTCATAGTAGTAGTGGTGGTAGGAGTACTAATAGTAACAGTCATAGCAAAAGTAGTAGCTATAGTACAAGCAATAGGAGAAGTATAAGCACTAGCAGTAGTAGCAGCAGTCCAAGTAGTAGCAGTACTAGTAGTAGTACCATTAGCAACCACAACTGTAGTAGCAGCAACATTAATAGTAGTAGTGGTGGTAGCAGTAGCTGCAGTAGTAGCAGTAGATGAAGCTGCAATAGTAGTAGTAGTAGTATTAGCAGTGGTAGCCATAGTACTAGTAGTAGTTGTAGCAGCAACAGTTGTATTAGTAATGGTAGCAGCAATAGGAATAGTAGTAGTGACAGCAGCAGCGGTAGTAGTAGCAAAAGCAGCATCAGTAGCTGCAGTACAAGTACTAGTAGTTGTATTAGTAATAGTATTAGTTGTGGTAGTTACTAGTAGTTGTATTAGTATTAGTATTAGTTGTGGTAGTAGCGGTAGTAGTAGTTAATGTAGTAGCAGCAGGAGCTGCATTAGAAGAAGTAGTAGCAGTTGTAGTTGTAGCAGTAATTGTAGTACTTGTACTAGTAGTAGTTGCAGCAGATGTAATAGCGGTAGTAGTAGTAGCAGTACTAGTATTAGTAGGGTTAGTTGTAGTCATAGCAGAAGTAGGAGTTCTAGTAGTAGTTAAAGTACTAGTAGTAATAATAGTTGTAGTAGTAGTAGTGGGAGCCATAGTAGTAGCTATAGCAGTAAGAGTAGTAATATTAGTAGTAGTAGTAGTAGTAGTAGTAGCAACAATAACAATAGTAGTAGTAGTAGCAGCAACAATAACAATAGTAGTAGTAGTAGGAGCAGTAGCAGTAGCGGTAGCGGTAGTATTTGCTATAGTAGTAGATGTAGTAGTTGTAGTATGTGAATAAACAATAGTAGTGGTAGTAGTAGCAGTAGTACGAGTAGTTGTAATAGTAGTAGAAGTAGTAGTCACAGTCGTAATTATTATTATGGTGGTAGAAGTAGTAGTACTAGCATTTGTCGCAGCAGTAGTAGCAATAATGGTAGTAGTAGTTGTAGTACAAGTTGTAGTTGTAGTAACCGTAGTAGTAGCAGCAGTAGTAGTTGTAATACGAGCATTAGTAATAGCAGTAGAAGCAGTAGTAGTTGTAGTAGTTGTTATACCTATAGTAGTTGTAGTAGTCAGAGTAGTGGTAGTGGTAGGAGTTGGAGTTGGAGTAGTTGTAGTCGTTGTAGTGGTCGTAGTCGTAGTAGTAGGACTAGGAGTAGCAGTAGTAGTAGTATTAGTAGTAGTAGTAGTAGTAGTATTAGTAGTAGTAGTAGTAGTAGTAGTAGTAGCAACAGTAGTAGTAGCACTAGTAGTAGAAGTTGTATCAGTTGTAGCAGTAGTAGTAGAAGAAGAAGTTGTAGGAGTTGTAATAAAAGTAGTAGTAGTAGTTGTAGTAGTAGTAGTAGTTGTTGTAGTAGTAGACGTGGTAGCGATAATATTAGAGGGAGCAGGAATAGTGGTAGTAGTACTTGAGGAAGTTGTAGCAGTAGTAGTGATTGAAGGATTGGTAGGTGTAGTTACAACAGCAGCAGCAACAGTAGAAGTAGTAATAGTAAAAGTGGTTGGAGTAGTAGTAGTAGCTGCAGACGTAGCCATAAAAGTAGAAGCAGTAGTAGTAGTAGTAGTACAAGTAGTAGTAGTAATTGTTGTTGTTGTTGTTGTTGTTGTTTTGGTAGTCATAGTAGGAGTAGGAGTAGTAGTAATGGTAGTAGAAGTTGTAGTAGTCATAGTACTACTAGGGGCTGGAGTGGTAGTAGTGGTAGTAGTAGTTGTAGTACTCATAGTAGGAGCAAGAGTAGTAGTAGTGGTAGTAGTAGTTGTAGTTGTAATAGCAGTAGTAGGAGCAGTGGTAGTAGTAGCAGTAGCAGTAGTAGTAGTAATAGCAGTAGTAATAGTTGTTGTTGTAGTATTACGAGTTGTAGTAGTAGTAGCAGTAGTAGTAGTAGCAGCTGCTGTAGTAGTAGTAGTAGTAGGTGTTGTAGTAGTAGTAGTAGTAGTAGTAATAGTAGTACTAGTTGTAGTAGTGGTAGTAGTAGTGGTAGCAACAGTAGGAGTAGTAGTTGTAGTAGTGGTACTAATAATAGTAGTAGTGGTAGAGTTTTAGTAATAGTAGCAGTAGTAGTGCTAGTACTAATAATAGCAGTAGCTGTTGTTGTTGTTGTCACAGTAGTGGCGGTAGTACTGGCAGGAGTAGTAGTAGTAGCAGTAGTACATGTAGTTCTGGAAGGAGTAGTAGTTCAAGTCGTAGTAAGAGTAGTAGTCGTAGTTGTAGTAGTAATAGTTGTAGAAACAGTAATCGCAGCAGTAGCAGGAAGAGTAGTAGTAGTAGTAGTAGTAGTAGTAGTAGTAGAAGTAGTGGTAGTAGTAGTAGTGGTAGTTTTAGTATTAGTAGTAGTTGTTGTTATTGTAGTAGTAGTTGTGCTTGTACTGGTAGGAATAGTAGCAATTGTACTAGTACTAAATGTAGTAGTAGAGTAATAGTAGTACTAATAGTAGTAGTAGTAGCAGCGGGAGCTATTGTAGTAGCAATAACGGCTGGAGTACTAATAGTAGTGTAGTAGTAGTAGTAGCAGAAGCTATAGGAGTAGCTGCAGCAGCAACAATAGTAGAAGTAGTAGACATAGCAGTAGTAGTAATAGCAGGAGCAACAATTAGATTAGAAGCAATAGTAGTAGTAGAAGTTTTACTAGTAGAAGTAGTTGTTGTTCTTGTTCTTGTTGTTGTAAAAGCAACAGACGTAGTTGCAGTAGTAGTAGTAATAGTCAAAGCCGCAGTGGGAATGGTAGTAGTACTAGTAGCAGCAATAGAAGTAGTAGTAGCAGAAGTTCTAGTAGAAGTTGCAGTCGCAATAGCAGTTGTAATGGTTGTAGCAATAGTAACAGAAGTCATAGCAGTAGTCCTGGGAATAGTAGTAGTAGCAGAAGTATCAGCAGTTGTAGTTGTAGTAGTAGAAGTAGTAGCAATTGTAGTAGCAGCAGTAGTAGTAGTAGTAGCAACAGCAATAGTAGTAGTAGTTGTAGTTGTTCTTGTCGAAGTAGTAGTAGTAGTCGTTGTACTAGAAACACTAGTAGTAATAACAGTAATAGCAGCAGTAGTGGTAGCAGTAGAAGTATCTGTCGTAGCACTAGTAGTAGCAGTTGTGGCTGTAGTAGCAGTAATAGTAGCAATAATAGTAGTAGTAGTAGTAGTAGTAATAGTAGTAGTAGTAGTAGTAGTAGTAGTAGTAGTAGTAGCAGTAGTAGTAGTAGTAGCAATAGTACTAGTAGTACTAGTGGTAGCAGTAGTAGTAGGGGTATTAGCATTAGTAGTAGTATTAGTAATAGTAGCTGCAGTACTATTAGTAGGCGTAGTTGTGGGAGTCGGTGTAGGAGTAGTAGTGTGGTAGGAGTAGTAGTAGTTGTTGTAGTAGTAGTGTTAGTGTTAGTAGTAGTAGTACCCGTAGTAGTAGTTGTTGTAGCAGTAGTAATATTAGTAGTCATAGTCATATTAATAGCAGTATGAGTACTAGTAGTAGGAGTAGAAGTAGTGGTAGTAGTAGTAGAAATAGTAGTGGTACAACTACTACTAGTAGTACTAGTAGTATTAGTAGTTGAAGTAGTAGTAGTAGTAGCAGTTGTAGTAGCAGCAACATTTGCATTAGTAGTAGCAACAGTAGTAGTTGTTGTTGTTGTATTAGTAGTAGTATTAGTAAGAGTTATAGTAGGAGTATTCGTTGGAGTTGTAGTTGTTGGAGTAGTGGTAGCAACAATAGTTGTAGCAGTAGCAGCAGCAGCAGCAGCAGTAGCCACGGTAGTAGTAGTAGTAGTAGCCGTGGCAGCAGTAGTAGTAGTAGCCGCGGCGGTAGCTATAGTAGTAGTAGTATTGGTAGTAGCATTTGTGGTAGGAATAGTAGTAGCTGTAAGAGTAGTAGTTATAGTAGTGTTAGAAGTAGTAGTAGCAGTAGTAATACTAGTATTATTAGTAGTTATTGTAGTAGTAGTAGGAGGAGGAGGAGTTGTAGGTGTAGAAGTAGTAGTAGCAGCAGCAGGAGTTGGAGTAGGACTAGTAGTAGTAGTAGTATTATTATTGGGAGTTATAGTAGGAAGAGTTGTACGAGTTGTAGTTGTTGGAGTAGTGGTAGTAGTAGTAGGGGCAGTAGTAGTGGCAGGAATAGTAGTAGTAGTATTACATGTCGTTGTAGTAGTAGCGGTAGTTGTGATAGTAATAGGAGTAGTAGTACTAGTAGTAGTAGCAGTAGTAGCAGCAGCAGTAGTTGTTGTTGTTGTAGTACTAGTTGTAGTAGTAGCAGTAGCAGTAGTAGTAGTAATAATAATAATAGGTGCGATAGTAGTAGCAGTAGTAGTTGTCATAGTAGTAGTAGCAATAGTAATAGAGTAGTAGTTGAAGTAGTAGTAGTAGTAGTAGTAGTAGCAGTAGTGGTAGTAGTGGTAGTAATAGTATTAGTATTAGTAGTAGTTGTTGTTGTTGTTGTTGTGGTAGCGACAGTAGCAGCAGCAGCAGTAATATTAGTATTAGCGGAAGTATTAGTATTTGTAGTAATAGTAGTATTTGTAGTAGTAGTAGTTAGCAGCAGTAGTAGTAATAGCAGTAGTAGTTGTCATTGTTGTAGAATTAGTAGTTGTGGGAGTTGTAGTAGTAGTAGTTAGCAGCAGTAGTAGTAATAGTAGTAGTAGTTGTCATTGTTGTAGAATTAGTAGTTGTGGGAGTTGTAGTAGTAGTAGTAGGCGTTGTAGTTGGAGTAGTGGTAGCTACAGTAGTAGTTGTTGTAGCAGCAGTAGTTGGAGTAGGACTAGGAATATTTGTAGTCGTAGTTGTAGTAGTAGTAGTAGGATTAGTTGGAGTAGGAGTTGGAATGGCAGTGGAACTAGTAGTAGTAGTAGTAGGAATAGTAGTAGTCATAGTAGTAGTAGGAGTAGGAGTAGCTGTAGAAGTAGTAATATTAGTGGTAGTTATTGTTGTTGTTGTAGCAGCACTAGTTGTATTAGTAGTAGCTATCATAATAGTAGTTGTTGCAATCGCAGTAGTCGTAGTAGTTGTAGCAGTCGAAGTAGTAGTTGTAATAACAGCAGCAGCAGTATGACAGTAGTTGAAGTGTTAGGAGTAGTAGTAGTAGTAGGCGTAATAGTAGTAGTAGCAACAGTGGTAGTGGAAGTAATAGTAATAGTCGTAAGAGTAGTAGATGTTGTAATAGTGTTATTGTTAGTTGTAGTAGTAGGAGTAGTAGTAACAGAGTTGTTGTAGTAGTAGTAGAAGTAGCAGTTGTAGTAGGAGGAAAAGTATTAGTAGTTGGATAAGTAGTAGTTAAGGCAGTAGCTATAATAGTAATAGCAGTATTTGTAGTGCCAACAATAGTAGTGGTATCAGAATTTGTAGCAATAGCCGTAAGAGTTGTAATAGTAGTAATGGTAGTAGCATTAATAGCAGTAGTAGTTGTGGTTGTAGTAGTAGCAGTTGTAGAAGTAGTAGTAGTAGTAGTAGTAGTAGTAGTAGCAGTGGTTGTATCTGTAGTTGCGGTTACAACAATAATAGTTGGAGGAGATGGAGAAGTAGTTGTTATTGTTATTGTTGTTGTAGGAAAAGTTGTAGTAGTAGTATTTGTAGTTGTGCCACTAGTATTAGCAATTGTAGTAATAGTAAAATTAGTAGTAGCTGCAGTAGTAGTAGCAGTAGTTGTATAAGCAGCAGTAGCAATCGTAGGAGTAATAATAGTAGTAGAAGCAGCAGTAGTAGCAGTAGTAGCGGTTGTATAAGTAATAGTAGTGGTAGTAGCAGCTATAGAAATTGTTACAGTAGTAGTAGTAGCAATAGTAGCAGTAGTAGTGGAAGTAGTAATCGTAGTAGACATAATAGTAGCAATAGTAGTAGTAGCGGAATTAGGAACAACAGCAGTAGTACTAGCAGTAGTAGCAATAGTAGTAGAAGCAGTAGTACTAGCAGTAGTAGTAGAAGTAGTAGTACTAACAGTAGCAGTAGTAGTAGTAGCAGTTGTAATAGTAATAGAAGCAACCACAGCGAAATTACTACTACTACTCCTACTCCTACTTGTGCTACTACTACTACTATTCCTACTCCTATGACTACAACAACTTCTCCTACTCGTACTACTACCACTTCTACTACAACTGCTACTATTATTACTACTTCTGCACCTATTCCTACTCTTGCTACTACTACACTACTACTCCTACACCTACTATAGCTACTCCTAAACCTGCGGTTGTTGCACCTGCTACTCCTACTGCTACTATTACCTCTACTGCTACTGCTACTATTGCCTCTACTGCTACTTCTACTATAACAACAACTACTACTATTACTACTCCTACTATTAGTCTTAGTACTACTACCACCACCACTACTACTACTGCTGCAACTATTACTACGAATACTACTACAACTCTACTGCTTCTACTACTACTTCTACTACTAATACTAGTACAATTACAACAATTTCTATGACTACTGCTACTGCTACTACTACTACTACTACTCCTCCTACTACTACTATTATTACTATTACTAGTATAGCTACTACCATTACTACTACCACTACTACTACTACCCCTACTCCTACTCCTACTACTGCTATTAATACTACTACTATTGCTACTCCTACTGCTACTACAATTGCTATTACTACTCCTACTCCAACTCATACTACTACTACAAGTACTAATACTAAATTACTACTGCTGCTGCTACTGTTATTTCTACAACTACTACTACTACTACTAATACTACTATTAGTACTACCGTTACTACTACTACTACAACTACAACAATTACTCTTATTACTGCTACTACTACTATTACAATAACTATTACTACTACTACAACTACTACACCAACTAGTATTGTTACTACTGCTGCTGCTACGGCTACTACAACTAAAACTCCTTCGACTACTGCCACAGCTACTACTACTACTACCTCTATTACCACTACTACTACTACTACTATTACTACAACAACAACTACTACTGCTACTACTACTACTTCGACTACTACTACTACTCCTAATACTACTACTACTACTACTACTACAAGTATTCTTCTTGTGACTTCTACTACTACTACTTCTACTCCTACCACTGCTACTGCTGCTGCTACCAGTACTACAACCCCAATTAGGACTGATACTACTACTACTACTGCTAACACTATTAGTATTACTACAACTATTACTACTGCTACGACTATTTCAGGAACTACTATTCCTACTACTACTCCGATTCTAACTCCTACTACTACGTCTGCTACATGTACAACTAATACTATTACTACTACAATAACTACTACTCCTCCTACTGATACTGCTACTATAACTACTACTAGTCCTATTAATACTATTACTGCTACTACTACTGGCACAACAATTAGTAGTACCACTCATATTATTACTTCTACACCTACTACTGCTACTACTACTATTGCGACTATGAATGCCACTACTACTACAGCAATAATTACTACTACTGTTGCTTTTGCTGCTGCTGTAGCAACTTCTACTACTGCTGCTGCTACTATTGTTGTCACTGCTATTGCTATTACTACTACAACTAATATCACTACTACAACAACAACTACTACTCCTATTACTACGACTACAACTATTACTACTACTTCTAATACTACTACTGCTGTTGCTGCCGCAGTAGCTGCTACAACAACAACAACAACAACAACAACTACTACTACTACTACTATTACTACTTGTACTACGATTACAACTACTTCTACTACAACTACGGCTAATATTCCTACTACTACAACAACAACTAATACACCTACTACTACTGCTACTCCAAATACAACTACGGATGCTACTGCTACTAATACTATCTCTATTCCTAGTCCTTGTACTGCTACTACTACTAATCCTACTACTACAAATGCTAGGACAACTGCTTCGACTACTCCTACAACTGCTACTACTACATCTACTACTATTGCTACTACTACTACTACTACTACTACTACTATTACTTCAACAATAACAACTACTACTACTATTGCTACTGTTGCCACTGCTACTTCGACAACAACTACTACCATAGCAACTATTGCTCATACTGCTACAGCTATGCTACTAGTACCGCTACTACTCCCACTACTACTTCTCCTACTGCTACTACAACTACCACAACTACTACTACTACTACGGCTACTACTAGTGCTACTACTACTACCGCTGCTGATTGTACTACTACTGCTACTGCCACAACAACTACTACTATTACAACAACAACTACTACTACTAGTACTGCTAGTGTTACTACTAACTACTGCTACTAGAGCTACGACTACTACTACTGCAACTACTACTTCTGCTACTACTGCTACTGCTGTTACTACAACTATTTCTACTACTACTACCACTACTACAACTTCTGCTACTGTAACAACTGCCACGACAACCACTGCTACTACTACTACGACAGCTTCTATTCCTACATCAAACACTACTATTACCAGCATTACTACTACTAGTACTACTACAAATAATACTACTACTATTACGACTACTTTTACTACTACTCCTGCTACAGCTACTAGTGTTGCTGCTACTACTAGTACTACTACACCTCCTCCAACTACTGCAACTACCACTACTACTGGCGCTGCAACTACCACAACTTCTCCTATTACTACTGTTATTACTACAACAACTACTATTGCGGCTACTACTACTGCAACTGTTGTTGTTGTTGCTGCTACTACTACTACTGCTGCTGTTACTACTACAACAGCTATTGCTACATATACTATTTCTCCTCTTACTACTACTACGGCTACTACTACTGCTAATATACTACTGCTATCACTAATACTATTACAACTGCTACAACTACTTCTACTACTACTACTACTACTCCTACTACTACTGCTATTACAACTACTATGACAACTGCTGCTATTACTGCTACCACTGCTACAACTCCAACTAATGCTACGACTGTTACAACAACTACTGCTACTCCTGTTACTACTACCACTACTATTGCTACTATTGTCACTTCTACTATAACTTCTACTACTACTGCTACTACTACTGGAAGTACCACTAGTACTTCAATAGCTACTGCTGCTACTGCAACAACTATTACTACTACTGTTGCTGCTACTACTATTACTACTGCTACTACTCCTTCTGCTATTATTACTACTATTACTACTACTACTACTACTACTGCTAATATTTCTACTACAAGTACTACAACTACTCCTCCTGCTGCTTCTAGTCTAACTACAACTACTGCTGCTGTTGCTACTACAACAACAACAACTACTACTACATTTACAACTACTATTACTGCTACTATTACTTGTACCAACACTACTACTACTACTTTTACTACTATTAATACTACTACTAATACTGGTACCACAACAACTACTACTACTAGTTCTACAACTATCGCTACTACTACTACTGCTACTCTTGCTAATAGTACTACTACTACTATTGTGGCAACTTCTGCTACTACTACTAGTATTGTTAGCACTGTTGCTCCCACGACAACTTCTATTGCTACTCCTACAATAAGTACTACTACTACTACTACAACTACTACACCTACGACAATTACAACTACTACAACGACGTCTTCTACTACCACTAAAACTACTACTACTACTACTAATTCTACTACCACTCCAAATTCTACTATTACTCATATTACTTCACCTGCTACAGCTACTACTATTACCTCTAATGCTACTACTACTCCAATTGCTACTACTATCACTATTGCAACTACTGCTACTGCTACTACTGCTACTATAATTGCCACTCCTACTACTACTACTGTTGCTACAACTACTGCTACTCCTACAAAAACTACTATTACTATTACTGTCGCTACTCTTACTATTAGTACTACTACAGCTACTACAACTCCAGTTACACCTACTAAACTACTACTATTACAACTACTATAAATACTACTACTACTACTACTACTACTGCTACTGCTGCTACGACTACTAACAATAATACTTCTCCTACTACTAGTACTACTGCTACTGCTACTAATGCTAATATTGCTACTGCTAATACTACTACTGCTACTGTTGCGGCAACTTCTGCTACTACTACTAGTATTGTTAGCACTGTTGCTCCCACGACAACTACTATTGCTACTCCTACAATAAGTACTACTACCACTACTACAACTGCTACACCTACTACAATTACAACTACTACAACAACGTCTTCTACTACCACTAAAACTACTACTACTACTACTATTTCTACTACCACTCCAAATTCTACTATTACTCATATTACTTCACCTACTACTGCTCCTACTATTACCTCTAACGCTACTGCTACTGCTACAGCTACAACTATCACTATTGCAACTACTGCTACTGCTACTACTGCTACTATAATTGCCACTCCTACTACTACTGCTGCTGCTACAACTACTGCTACTCCTACAAAAACTACTATTACTATTACTGTTGCTACTCTTTTTATTAGTACTACTACTGCTACTACTACTGCAATTACACCTACTAAACTACTACTATTACAACTACTATAAATACTACTACTACTACTACTGCTACTGCTACTAATAATAATACTTCTCCTACTACTAGTACTACTGCTACTGCTACTAATGCTAATATTGTTGCTGCAACTGCCACTACTACTAGTAGTATTGCTACTACTGCTTCTACTACTACTACCTCTGCTACTATTACTACTACTACCTTTACTACGACTACTACTACTACTACTGCTCCTACTACTACTCCAATTACTACTACTGCTACGAGTGCTACCACTCCTACTACTACTACTCCTATTACTACTACTGCTACTACTACTATTACTACTACCACTAGTACTACTCCTCCTACTAGTACTACAACTACAACAATTGCTACAACAACTACGAGTACTTCTCCTAATTTTATCACTACTACTAACACAATAACTACTACTACTACTGCCAATACTGCAACCACTACTTCTACGACTACCTCTACTACTACTACTACTGCAACTGTTGCTACACTACTACCACAACGACTACTACTACTACAACAACTACTACAACTACTATTGCAACTACTACTGCTACTACAAGTACTACTACAACTACTATTGCAACTACTACCACTACTACTGCTACAACTATTACTGCTCCTACTGCTGCTGCTCCTACTACTACTCCTACTACTGCTACTACTAATACTATTCCTACACCTACTCCTACTACTACTACTACTGCTACTGCTACTGCTACTGCTATGAGTACTTCTACTATTACTACTGCTTTTGCTACTACTACTACTACAACAACAACTACTTCTACAACTACTACCACTACTACTGTTATTGCTACTACTTATAAAACAACAACAACTACTACTACTACGGCTATAGCCGTTACTACTAATACTATGACTACTACTGCTACTGCTACTGCTACTACAATTACTACTACGACTACCACCACTACTTCTATTTTTACTACTACAACTACTACTGATACTCCTACTGCAACTTTTGCTCCTATTACTTCAACGACTACTACTACTACTACTACTACTACTACTACTCGTACTACTTATCATTCGACTACTACTACTGCTGCAACTACTGTTACTATACCTATCGCTTATACTACTAGCACCACTATAACTACTATTGCGGTTACTGCTACTGCTACTGCACCTAATATAACTAATACTGCTAATAAAATATTTATTACAATAGCAATTACCACAACTACTACGATGACTAGTACTACCGCTACTACTTCTGCTACTACTACTACTACTACTACTGTTGCTGCTGCTACTATCACTACTACCATAGCTACTTCTGCTACTACTACTACTGTACTACTATTGCTACTTCTACTACGGCTACTACTACTACCACTACTAAAACTATTGTTACTACTGCTACTACCGCTGCTGCTACTACTACTACCACTACATCTACTGCTGCTACTAATGCTACTACTGCTACTACAACTACTAGCCTTACAACAACAACAACAACTACTACTACATTTACTGCTACAACAACAACTACTACTACTACTACTACTGTTGCTGCTGTTACTACAGCTGTTGCTATTACTACAATTACTGCTACTACTGCTACTACTGTTGCAGCTATTACTACTACTACTGCTACTGCTTCTGCTGCTGCTACAACTATTACTACTACTGCAAATACTACTTCTACTACTCCTACTACTACAGTTGTTGCTACTCCTGCTGCTACTACTCCTAGTACTACTACCACTGCTACTACTACTACTGCTATTACCACCACCACCACCACCACCACTACTACTACTATTGCAGCTACTAATACTACAACTACTATTACTACAACTACTGCTCCTACTACATCTACTTCTACTACTTTTCCTACTACTACTACTACTACTACTACAACTGCGGCTACTAGTACAACCCCTACTACAACTACTTCTATTATTACTACTACTGGTACTATTGCTACTCCTACTACTACTATTGGTACCACTACTTCTACTATTACTTGTACTACTATTAATGTTGCTGCTATTGCTGCTGCTGTTGCGACTACTGCTACTGCTGCTCTTACAACTACTACTATTACTACTTCTATGACTACGGCTACAACTATTATTACTACTATTACTACTACGACTACAACAACTGCGGCTACTGCAAGTAATACTGCTGTTACTGATACTACTACTGCTACTTCTATTACCACTGCTACTACTTTATTGCTACAACAACTACTACTCCTACTAACACCACTGCTGATGCTACAACTACTTCTACTACTAGTATTACTACTAGCACTATTAACTCTGCTACTACTATTACTACTACTACTTCTAATGCTATGACTACTATAACTATTACTTCTACAGCTATCACTACTACTACTGCTATTACTGCTACCACTACTATGATTGCTACTACTGCTACTTCAACTATTGTTCCTACAATTACTATGACTACAACTTCTACTACTACAGCTACTACTGCTAGTACTACTACTACTACTACTACTACTACAACTGCTTTTGCTACAACTACTACTACTATTTCTACTAGTACTCCTGCTACTACCACTACTAATCCTGTTACTACTACTACCTCTCGTAGTACTGTTACTAATGCTTCTACTACTAGTACTACTACTACTGCTAGTACTATACTTTTGCTACTTTTACTACTGCTGCTTCTACTACAACAACTGCTACTACTGCTACAACTACTACTACAAATACTAATATTAGAGCTACTACCACTACAACTGCTGCTACTACTACTCCTTCTGCTGCAAATACTAATATTACAACTATTGCTACTATGACTACTGCTACTATTGCTACTATTACTTTTACTACTACTACTGCTACAACAACAACTACTAGCACTACTACTATTACTACTACTACTACTACAACCACTATTGCCACTAATTCTGCTACATCAATTCCTACTGCTACCACTACTAGAACTACTACTACTATTGCAACTGTTTCTCCAACCGCCATTACTACTACAACTATTGCTACTACTACTGGTACTACTACTAGAACGGCTACAACTAATGCTACTACTATGGCTGCTAGTTCCACTACAGTTGCAAGCACTACACTACAAGTACTACTACTGCTGCTGCTGCTGCTCCTGGAATGACTGCTATAACTACTACAACTAAAGCTATTACTACTGTTCCTGGTACTACTACCACTACTAGTAGTGCTGCATTATCTGTACAATTAATTTTGCTGCTGCTTCAGCTAGTACTACGATGATGGCTACTACTACTGCTACGTCTACTACTACTGCTGCTGCTGCTGCAACTAGTGCTTCTACTACTATTGCTCCTACTACCACAACTACTATTTCAATGCCACTGCTACTACTGGCACTATTACTACTATTACTACTACTACAACTGCTGCTACAGCTGCTGCTTCTACTACTATAGCTACTACTGGCACTATTTCAATGCCACTGCTACTACTGGCACTATTACTACTATTTCTACTACAACTGCTAGTCTTACTATGAATACTACTATGTCCACCACGACTACTACTACTATTACTACTACAACAACTACTACCACTACTACTGCTACTACCGCTACTATGGCTGCAGCAATTACTACTACTACTACTTCTAAAGCTAGTGCTTCTGCTACTATTACTGCTACCACTATTGCTACTACCACTACTATTGCTACTACTACTTCAACTACTTCTACTGCTACTACAGTACTACTACTACTACTATTGCGGCTTCTAATACTAATACGACTATTTTTTTGGCTACTAATACTGCTACTACTATTATTACTTCTACTGCTATGGCTACTACTACATCAACTACTACTACTTATCCTACTATTATTACTTAAACTACTGCTGCTACTACTACATCTGCTGCTACTACTTCTTCTCCTCCTCCGACTACTGCTACAGCTACTATTGCTATAACACTACTACTATGTCTACTACAATTACTAGAGATACTAACACTCCTACTACTGCTGCAACTACTGCTGCAACTACTATTACCATTACTACCACTACCATTGCTACTATTGCTACTATTACTGCTACTACTACTATTGCTACTGCTGCTATTGCTACTACTACTATTGCTGCTACTATTACCACAACTACTGCTACTACTGCTACTACTGCTATAGCTATTTATACTACTACTACTTCTAATGCTACTACTTTTGCTACTATTACTGCTACTGCTATTGCTACTATCACTATTACTCCTACTACTACTGCTGCTATTACTTCTACTACTACTACTACTACCGCTACTACTACTACTACTATTACCACTACTACTGCTACTATTACTACTTCTGCTACTGCTGCTACAGCTGTTGCTCTTACTACTACAGCTACTACTTCTAATAATGCTAATACTACTACTACAACAGCTAATCTTACTACTACTAATACTACGCTACTACTATGACTACTACTACAACTATAACAACAACAACTACTTCTACCACTACTACTGCTACTATTACAACTACTACTATTGCTGCTGCTGCTATTGCTACTACGACTACCACTACTACTGCTATTACTACAACTACAACCACTATTGCTACTACTGCTGCAACTATTATTACTACTACTACTTCTAATGCTACTGCTGTAACTACTACCACTACCACTCTTAACTACTAGTACTGCTACTACCACCACCACCACAACTACTAATATTACCACCACCACCACCACCACCACTACTACTATTATGGCTACGGATACTACTATGACTATTTATGCGGCTACTAATACTACTACTACTATTACTACTTCAACTAATATTGCGACTACTACTTCTTCTCCTACTGCAACTACTATTACAGCTGCTACTACTACAACACTTCTACTGCTTATACTATTTGACTACGGCTACTACGACTACTACTACTACTATAACTAGTATTGCAACTACTGCTGCTACTATTGCTACTACTACTGCTACTGCTGCTATAACTTCTTCTGCTACTATTACTATTACCACTCTTACTATTACTACCACTACTACTATTACTACTATTATTGAGGATATTGATGCTACTACGACGATTTTTGCTGCTACTAATACTCCTACTACTGCTACTACTTCAACTACTACTGCTACAACTGCCACTACTACTACTACTACTATTACCACTACTACCATTATTACTACTACTACTATTGCAGCTACTGATATTACTATGACCATTTTTGCGGCTACTAATACTACTACTACTACTACAACTACTACTTCAACTACCACATCTGCTACTACTACTTCTCCAACTACTACTGCTACGACTACAGTTGCTACAACTACAACACAGCTATTGCATCTACTACAACTACAACGGCTACAACTGCTGCTGCTACAACTACTACAACTGCTGCTGCTACAACTACTACAACTGCTGCTACTACAACTACTACAACTGCTGCTGCTACAACTACTACAGCTGCTACTGCTGCTACTGCAACTACTGCTACTGCTACTTCTACTACAACTAATACTACTACTCCTGCTGCTGCTGCTGCTGTTCTTACAAATGCTACTACTGCTACTTCTACTGCTTCTACTACCGCTGCTATTGCAGCCACTAGAACTACCACAATTACTAGTACTACTACTACTAGTAGTACAACTACAGTGGCTACTACTAATAGTAGATCTGCTACTACTTTTGCTGCGATAACTACTGCTATTTCTACTAATACTACTACTGTTACTACTACTAGAACTAATACTACTACTACTGCTATTACTCCAACTACTACTACTTCCACTACAATTGTTGCAACTACTTCTACTACTACTACTAGTACTACTACTGATACTACTACTGCTACTACTCCTACTTCTACTACTACTACTGCTACTTCTACTAATGCAACTTCTGCTACTGTCACTAGTACTATTACTACTACTACTACTACTACAATTGCTACTACTTCTACTACTATTATTGCTTCTACGACTACTGCTACTATTGGTACAACTGCTACTACTTCCACTGTTGTTACTATGGTTACCACGGCTACTTCAGCTATCACTGCTAGAAATACTACTACTTCTCTTACTACTACTACTATTAATACTACTATTGCTACTACAATGACTATTGCTACTACTACAACTGCTGCTACAACTACTACTACGGCTACAACTGCTACTACTACTACTTCTACTATGACGATCGCTACTACTACTACATTGCAAATACTGCTTCTACTAGTTGTGCAACTATAACAACTACTACTACCACTACTACTACTACTGTTGTTGCAACTACTACTACTACTACAGCTACAACTACAACAACTACTACTACCGCTGCCACTACTATTGCTCCTATTTCTACTACTACTACTGCTACCACTACTACTACTACTCCAACTATAACTGCTACCTCTACTAGTACTGCTACTACTACTACTACTACTACTACTACTACTACTACCACTATACTACCGCTACTATAGCTGTTACTGCTACTATATCTATTACCCAACTACTACAATAACTACTACAGTTGCTGCTACTACTTCAACTACTACTACACTACCACCACTACCATTACTACTACGAATGCTACTACTAATACTACTACTACTGCAACAACTACAACTTTTCCTATTACTATTACTTCTATGACTACTACTACTGCTACTCCAACTTATACTACAGTCGCTGCTACTACTACTGTAATGAATAGTATTAATGCTACGACTACTACTGGTACTACTACTACTAAAACAACAGCTATTACTTCAACTACTATTACTACTACTGTAAATACTGCTACCACTACTTCGACTGCTACAACTACAACTACTACTATTGATGCTACTACTACTACTACTACGACTATAACTACTACTGCCGCTACTACTACTTCCTCTACTACTTTTACTACTGCTACTCCTACAACAACTACTACTATTACTATGCCAACTAATACTGCTACTACTACTACTACTACTAGTACTAATAGTACCACAACTACTGCTACTATGCCTACTATTGCTACTACTGCTAGCGCTACTTTGACTGGTACAACTGCTTCTACTTCTGCTGCAATTATTACTACAACGATTACTACATCAACTACTGCTGCAACTACTGCTGCTCATGCTACAAAAAATACTACTACTGCCACAACAATGGCAATTACTGTTGTTGCTTCTGCTACTACTACAACTGCTACTACTAGACTATTACTACTACTACTACTATTACAGCAACTGCTACTATTAGTACTACAAATACAACAACAAATACTAATGCTACAACTACTAATACTACCTCTCCTGTAACAATAATAACTACTACGACTACAACTTTTCCTACAACAACAACAACAACAACTACTACTAATGCTACAACTACAGCAAATGCAACAACTACTGCTGCTACTACTACTGTTGCTACCACTACTTCCACTACTACTATGGCTACGACTTCTACTACCATTACTAGTACTCCGACTACAATTACTACTACTCAAACTAATACTACTGCCGCTACTACTACAACTGCTACAACTTCTACTACTACTACTACTACTACTACTATTACTTGTACAACCATTACTAATATTGCAAATACTGCTACCACTAATTCTGCTAATAATACTGCTGTGCTGCTACTACAATTACTACTACTACTACTACGACTACAACTACTACGGCTACTACTGCTATTGCCACTACTACAACTTCCTTTACTACTTTTACTATTGCTACTGCCACTGCTACTCCTACTACTCCCACTTCAACTAATACTATTGCTGCTACTACTATTCATATTGCTACGATTATTACTACTACAATACAATAACTACTACTACTTCTGCTACTATCACTTCTTCTACTACTACTACTTCCACTTCTTCCACTACTATTACTACAACTACTACAACAACTACTACTACCACCATTCCTACTATGGCTGCTATTGCTACTACTGCTACCTCTATTTCGACTACTACAAATGCTGCTCTGCTACTGCAATTACTACTACAACTACTACTACATCTACTACTACTGCTACTATTGCTACAAGAAAAACTACTACTGCTACAACTACTACAATTACTGTTGTAGCTACTTCTACTTGTGCTACTACGATGACAATGACTACTACTACTAGTACTAGTAATACAATAATAAATAACATTGCTACTACTACTACAACAACTACTACCATGTCTCCTATAACAATAACTACTATTACTACTACTACTACTTCTTCTACGACAACTACTACTGCTACTACTACTAATGCTACAACTACTACTAATGCTACTACTACTACTACTACTACTACTTCTTTTACTGCTACTACTATTACTACTATTACTACTGCCACTACTGCTACTTATCCTACTACTATTACTAAAACTACTACTATTTCTACTATTACTAGTACTACACCAACTAATACTACTGCATCTACTAGTATTACTACAACTACTTCTACTACTATTACTACTACTACTACAAATAGCAGTATTGCTACTACTGCTACGACTATTAATACAACTGCTACAGCTACTACGGCTGCAATTGCTACTACTACTACAACTAGTTAGACTGCCACAATTGCTACTACTGATGCTATAATTACTACTACAACTACTAACACATCTACTACTACACCTACTTCTGCTATTGTTGCTGCTACATCTACTATTGCTACTATTACGACAATTACGACAGCTACTGCTACTACTACTACTGCTGCTACTACTACTAGTACAAACACTACTACAACTGCAACTACTACTACTTCTATTACTACTATTACTACCGCTACTACTACTGTTACAGTTACTGCTACTACTCTGACTCCTACTACAACTACTACAACTACTACTACTTCTATTACTACTGCTGCTGCTACTGCTGCTACTACTACTACTACTACTACTACAACTACTACAGCTACAACTACTAGTATTACTACTACTACTACTAGTACTAGTACTTCTACCACTGCTACTACTACTACTAGTACTAGTACTTCTACCACTGCTACTACTACAACTACTACTACTATGATAACTACTACTTCTCCTACTACTTCTACTCCTAATACTAATACAGCTACTATAGCTACTACAGCTACTATTACTACCACTACTACTGCTGCTGTTGCTACTACTACTACTACTACTCTGACAAGTATTACTTCCACTACTATTACTACTGCTAATACTACTATTGCTACTTTAGAAACTATAACTATTAGTAATCCCACTCCTACTACGGTTACTACTGCTACTGCTACTACTCCAGCTACTACTGCAACTAATGCGAATGCTGCAACTGCTACTACTACAACTACCACTACTATTGCCACTACTGCTACTATTGCTACTATTGCTGCGAATACTACTACTCCAACTACTACTACTATGAATGTTACTACTACAACTACAACTACAGGTACTGCAACTAATACTTATTTTCCTTCAGATACTGCGACTGCTACTACCACAACTACTACTACTGCTACTACTACTACTACTGCAATGACTGCTACTACAATTACCACTACTACTACTGTTGCTAGTACTACTTCTACAACTACTATAACTACTACTACTGCAACTGCTTCCACGATTTCTACTACCCCAACTACTGCTAGTCTAGCTACTGCTACTATTCCCACTACTAGTTTTGCTAATACTACTACTACTACCACTACTGCTACAACAACAACAACAACTACTACTACTGCAGCTGCTGCTGCTTCAACTAATGCTAATGGTTCTACTTCTACTACAACTACTTCTTCTACAACAACTACTATTATTGCTACTATTGCTGCTGCTACTACCACTACTACTACTGCTACTACTGTTACGACTGCTGCAACTAGTACAACATCTCCTTCTACAACTACTAATAATACTACCCTACTACTGCTACTACTACTTCCACAACTACAATTACTGCTAGTACTACTACTACTTCTACTACTGTCGTTGCTACTACTAGTACTACTACTATTGCTACTACTACTACTACGTCTAGTTCCACTGGTACAACAACTACTTCTATTAATGTTACTACTGCTATAGCTACTTCTTCTACTTCTCCTACTACTACAACTATTGCTACTACTACCACTACTACTGTAGCTACTACTACCGCTACCACTACTACTAGTACTACTACTACAACTACTTTTGCTACTATTACTTCTACTACTGCTACTACTCTTCGTCTTGTCCTCCTACTACTACTATTGCTGCTACTACTACTACTATTATTACTACCACTACTACTACTCCTCCGCCAACTACTACTGCTACCATTCGACTTTTCTGACTACTGCTACTACTCTGTTACTACTGCTACTGCTACTACTGCTACTACCACTATTACTACTACTACTACAAAAACAACTTCTACCACTAGAAATTCTACTATGATTACTATTACTACAACTACTACTGCTTCCAATACTACTACTACTACTAACATTAATACCACTACTAGTTGTACTACATTTTCATTTATACTTCTACTATTACTGCAAGAATGACTACTACTACTTCTACTTCTACTATTGGAACTACTTTTGCTACTACCTTTGCTATTGCTGCTACTACTACTACTACTAGTACTATCGCTACTACTACTAATACTAATTATGTTGTTGCCGCTGCTACTTCCACTACAACTACAATTGCTACACCAACTGCCACTAGTTTTGCTACAGTTACCACTTCTGTTACTGCTGTTGCTTCTACTACCAATAGTACTACAAATATCACTACTACGGCTACTTCTACTACTACTACTAGTATTGCTACTTCTTCTACTTGTCCTACTACTATTACTACTGCTGCTACTACTACTACTACTATTTCTACTACTACTTATTCCACTACTACTATTACTACTACTAATTTTACTATTGCTAATACTACTACTACTACTACTCCTACTACTAGTACTTTTGCTACTACTACTGTTACAACTAGTGCTGATACTACTCCTACTACTACTACTCCTACTACTGCTACTATTACTGCTCCTATTACTGCTACTACTACTACTACTATTCTTACTACTTCTTCTCCTCCTATTACTATTGCTACTACTACTGCTACTTCTACTACAACTATTACTACTACTACTCTAGCAGCTAATACAACTCCTATTACTGCTACTACTATTAATCTAACTCTCGTATTACTACTACTACTACTACTAATGTTGTGACTTCTATTGTTGCTACTACAACTACAACAACTACTACTACTAGGACTAGTACTACTACTACTACTATTACGACTAGTACTACTACTACTACAAGTACTAGTACTACGACTACTAGCACTACCACTACTACTGCTACTACTGCTACTATGACTACCGCAACTACTATGACTGCTGCCACTACTACTACTGCTTCTAATACTACTATTGCTACTACTTCTACTACTACTAGTTTGGCTACATGTACTTCTTATACTACTAATATTACTACAATAATGACTACTACTACTACTTCTTCTAATACTACAAATGCTTATGCTACTATTACTGCTGCTACTACTACTACTAGTGCTACAACAATTGCTATTGTTACTTCTACAACTCCTACTACAACTACTACTACTGCCACAACTACTATTGCTACTTCTACTGCTACTATTGCTACTACTAAAACTAGTACTACTACTAGAACTACTACTACTACTTCTACTACTACGGCAACTACTACTACTACTGCCACTACTGCTACTGTAACTACTACTACATCTACTATTACAACTACGACTACTATTACTACTACAAGAGCTACAGGTATTACTTTTGCTGCTACTCTTACTGCTTCTACTGGTGATACTACTACAACTGCTATTGCTACTACTGTACTAGTACTACTACTACTATGACTCCTGCTGCTACCACTGCTTTTGCTACTCTTACTTGTAATACTACTAATAATATGCAACTGCTACTGCTACTACTACTGCTACTTCTACTGCAACTGATACTACTACTACTACCACTACTGCACCTACTAAAACTATTACTACATCTGCTACTATGACTATGACTATGACTACTACTACTACTTCTGCTACTATTGCTACAACTACTACTATGACTACTACAACCGCGGCTAGTAATACTACTTCCACAACTACTACTACTACTACTACTATGGCTGTTATTGTTGCTGCTACTACTACTATGACTACTACTACCACTACCATTACCATTGCTACTACAACTGCTATTGCTTCGACTACTACTTCTACTACTACGACTGCTGCTACTTCGGCTACTACTACTATTGCCACTACTTCTGCTATGACTATTGATACTACTGTTATGACTATTATACTGCTACTACTATTACTACTGCTGCTGTTATTGCAACTTCTACTAGTACTTATGCTACTACTTCTATAGCTACGACTACTACTACTTCAGCTACAACTACTACTGCCATTACAACTGTGGCTATAACTACAACTACTACTACAACTACTTTTGTTGCTTTTACAACAGTTACTACAACTACTACTATAAGAACAACAACCATGACGACAACAACAACAACAACTACTACTACTACTTCTACTGCTGCTACTACTGTTGCTCCAACTATTGTTATCATTATTACTACTACTACAACTACCACTATTTCACCTACTACAACTATTATTGCTACTACTACTACAACACTACTAAGACTCCTGCACCTCCTACAACCACTACTAGTACTATTGGAATTACTTTTGCTGCTACTACTACCACTTCTACTAGTGCTACTCCAGCTACTACTATTACTGCTATTGCTACTATTTATACTATTACTACTACTACTGTAGCTACTACTGCTACCACTGCTATTGCTACTATTGCTACTTATACTACTACTACTACTACAAGTGCTATTGCTGCTGCTACGGTTAGTTCTACTACTGCTGATACAACTACTGATACCACTACTGCTACTATTACAACTATTACTACTACTACTACTTGCACTTCTATTACTATTGCTAGAACTACTACTATGACTACTATTACTATGGCTACTAATACTACTACTACAACCCACCACTACTATTACTATGGACGTTGTTGCAGCTACTACTACTACTCCTCCACCTCCTCCTCTTGCTCCTGCTGCTACTGCTGCTGCTATGGCTGCTACTGTAATTGCTACTGCTTCTGCTACTACTTCTACTACTACGAATGCTTTGACTTTTGATACTACTACTATTGCCATTACTATTGATACTACTGCTACAACTACTACTACTGCTACTACTGTTACTACTGCTGCCACTGTTGCAACTTCTGATAGCACTTTTGCTACTACTTCTGCAGCAACTACTACTACTAATACTTCTACTACTACTACTACGATTACCACTGTGGCTACGACTACTACTACTACTACGAATACTTCTGTTGCTGCTGCTGCTGCCGCTACTATAGTTGTTGTTCTTGTAATTACTACTACTACTACATTTTCTACTACTGCTACTATTGTTGCTGCTACAGCTCCTCCTATAGCTTCTGCTGCTTCTACAACTACACCACTACAAGTACTTTGGCCACTGTTGCTACTACAATAGCTATTGCTACTACTACTACCACAACTACTACTATTACAACAACTACTACTACTTTTACTACTAGTACAATTGCTACTACTCCTACCGGTACTACCACTACTACTAAAACAATAACAACTACTACTGCTGCTGCTACTACTAGTACTACTACAACCACTACTACTGCTACTACAATAACTACCTACTACCATACTACCACTACAACTACCATACTACTACTACTCCTCCTATTGCTGTTGCTGCTACTACTACTACTACTTCTTCTTCTTCTTCTTCTCCTAATACTAATACTATTGATATAACTATTATTATGACTACTACAACTACTGCTATGACCACGACCTCTACTACAACTCCTTATAGTACTACAAGTGCTACTATTGCTACTACTCCTACCTCTACTATTATTAATACTGCAACTACTACCACTACTACTACTCCAACCCTTACTACCACAACTTCTACAATAATTACTACTACTACTAGCACTGCTACCGATACTACGACTACTACTACTACCACTACTACTAGTACCATTACTGCTACTACTACTCCTACTACTACGACTACTACTACTACAACAACAACAACAACAACAAGAACAATATTAAATACTACTACTACTAATAGTATTATTACTACTGCCACTACGTCTACTCCTACTACTACCCCTAATACTACTACAACAACTGTTACTAAAACTACTACTACAACTACAACTACCACTCCTAATACTACTACTATTACTACTACTACAATTACTGCTGCTGCTGCTACTACTACTACCCGTGCTCCTACTACTACTATGACTACATTGACTACTTCTACCATCACTACTACTACTACTACTACAACTTCTATGACTTCTACCACTCCTTTGACTGCTAACCACTATAGCTGCTAGTACTACTACTACCAGGACTACTACTACTACTACTACCACTACTACTACTTCACCAAAAACTAATGCTACTGCTTCTACTTCTATAACTATGACTGCTGCTACTACTGCTGTTACTACACCAACCAATCATTCTACCACTACTACTTTTACTACTACTACTACAATTTTGACTCCTTCTAATATTACAGTTGCTATTTCTACTATTACCACTACCACTACCACTACTTATTTTATAACTGCTAATACTACTACTACGATTATAATTAATGCAACTCCTACTACTACTGCTACGGCTACTCCTACTCCTACTCCTACTACTTCTACTACTGCTACTACCACTACTACCACTATCGCTGCTACTGCTATTGCTACTACTACTACTTCTACTTCAATTGCTAGTAAAACTGCTACAACAACAACAACAACTACTACTACTAATTCTACTATTACTACTGCTACTACTACTACCACTACGACTGCTACGAATCCTACTACTATAACTTATGCTGCTTTTGCTGCTTCTTCTTCTACTACTACTACTACTATTACTACTACTACTGCTGCTACTACTACTACTACTATTGCTGCTGCTGCTGCTACAACTACTACTACTATTGCTACAGCTACAGGCACTTATACTACCACTTCCACTTCTTGTACAACTCCTACTACAACTACTCCTATTTCCACTACTAGTATTAATAATACTGCAGCCGCCACTACTGCTACTCATTGTATTACTACTACAACTACTACAATCGATACTACTACTACTACTACTTCAAGCCCAACTACCATTACTACTATAGCTACTACTACTTCTACTACTACGAGTACTACTACCACGTCTACTACCACTACTACTACCACTGCATCGACTGCCACCACAACACCTACTACCACTGCTGCTACTAGTACTACAACTACTATAACATCGACTACTACAACTGGTACTACTACGGCTCCTGATACTTCTACTACTACTACCAATACAACTACTACCACAAGCACAAGTCAAATTGTTGTTGTTGCTACTACTACTACTGCTGCTGCTGCTGCTACTACTACTACTACTACCACCACTACTCCTACTACTACTACTACTGCTGCTACTTGTTCAACAACTACAAGTACAATAATAACAACAATAACAACTACTACTACTACTACTACTACTACTACTACTACTACTACTACTCTTGCTACTGCTACAAGTACTGATAATACCACTTCCACTTCTTGTACAACTACTACTACAACTGCTCCTATTTACACTACTAGTATTACTGCCACTACTACCACCACTACTGGTACTTATTGTACTACTACTACAACTACTATAATTAATGCTACTGCTATTACTACTACAAGACCAACTACTACTAATACTTTAGCTACTACTACTATTTCTACTACTACGAGTACTACTGCCAATTCTACTACCACTGCATCTACTACCACCGCAACACCTGCTACCACTACTGCTACTACAACTACTATAGCATCGACTACTACAAATGCTACTACTACGGCTCCTGATGCTTCTACTACTACTACCAATACAAGTACTACCACTAGTACTACTCCTATTGCTACTACCACAACAACTAGTACTATAATTACTACTGCAAGCTACTAATGCTTCTACTACTACTACTCACCTCCTACTACTACTACTTCAATTACTATAACTACTACTCCTACTGCTTTTACTATTTCCACTAGTACTACTACTGATCTAGCTCCTACTACTAGTACTATTACTACTATGATTACTACTACTACTATTGCTACACCTACTAATACTTCAACCACTAGTACTAGTTATAGCATTAGAAGTAGAGTAGGAGTAGGAGTAGGAGTAGGAGTTGGAGATGTAGTAGTAGTAGTAATAGTATTAGTAGTAGTAGTAGTAGTAGTAGTGGTAGTAGTAGTAATGTTAGTAATACTTGTAGTAGTAGCAGTGGTAGTAGTTGCAATAATAGTGGCCATAGTAGCTACTCCTATGACTACTACACAATTCATCCTACTAATACTATGACTAATCCTATTGCTACTGCTACTGCTGTTGCTACTACTACTACTACTACTATGACTATGACTAGTAGTTTGAGTAGCAGTTATGGCTGTAGTAGTAGCAGCAGTAGTAGCAATTGAAGTAGTAGTAGTAGTAGCGATAGTAAGAGTAGTAGCTATAGCATTTATAGTAGTGGTAGTCATAGTTGTACTAGTAGTAGTTATTAAAGTAGTAGCAGTAGTGGCACTAGTAGTAGCAACAATAGTAGTAGCAAAAGTAGTAGTAGTAGTACCAGTAGTAGCAGAAACAGAAGTAGTCAGAGTAGTAGTTGCAGCAGAAGTAGTTCTAGAAGTAATAGTTACAGAAGAAGAAGTAAGAATAGTAGTATTATTATTAGCAGCAGCAGCAGCAGTACTAGTTCTAGTAGTATTAGTAGTAGTAGTAGCAGCAATAGTAGTAGTTGTAGTTGCAGTCGCATTAGTACTAATTATAGCAGTAGTAGTAGTAGCAGTATTAGTAGCTATAGCCACAATAGCAGTAGTAGAAGTAGTAGTAGTCGCAGTAATAGTAGTAGCAATAAGAGTAGTAGTAGTAGTAGCAGTAGTAATAGTCACAATAGCAGCAACAACAACAACAGTGGTAGTAGTAGCAGTAGCAAAAATAGTTGTAGTAACAGTAGTAGGACAACTAGTAGTAATAGTAGTGGTAGTAGAAGTGGAAGTACTAGTTGTGGTGGTGGTGGTGGTGGTGGTAGTGAGAATTGGAGTAGGAATATGTGTAGGAGAAGGAATAGTAGTTGGAGTAGTAGTACTAGTAGTAGTAGGAGTAGGAGTTGTAATAGTAGTAGTAGTACCTGTAGTAGGAGTAGCAGTAGCAGTAGTAGAAGTCATAGTAGCAGCAGTAGTAGTAGTAGGAGGAGGAGGAGGAGTAGTAATAGTTGCCTTAGTAGTAGTAGTAGTACTAGTCGTAGTAATATTTGTAGTAGTAGAAGTAGTAGTGCTACTAGTAGGACGAGTATTACTCATAGTAGTAGTAGCATTAGTAGCAGCAGTAGTAGTATAGTAGTAGTAGTACTAGTGCTAGTAGTAGTAGTAGTCATAGTAGTAAAAGTTGTAGTAGTAGTAATTGTAGAAGTATTAGTTGGAGTAGAAGTAGTAATAGAATTAGTTATAGTAGTAGTACTATTAATAGCAATAGCAGTAGTGGTAGTGGTATTGGTAGTAGTAGTAGTACTAGTACCAATAGTAGTAAGAGTTCAAGTAGTAGTAGTAGTAGTAGTAGTGGTAGTGCTAGTGGTAGTAGACGTAGTACTAGTTTCAATAGTAGTAGTAATAGAATTAGGAGTAGTAGTAGTAGTAGTAGTAGTAATACAACTAGTAGTAGTAATAATAGTAGTAGCAGTAGTAGTAGCAGTTGTAGTAGTAGTGGTAATTGTAGTCCTTGTAGTAGCAGCAGCAGCAGCAGTAGTAGTAGTGGTAGTTGTTGCAGTAACTATAGTAGTAATAGCAGTTGTAGCATAGTTGTAGTAGTATTAATAGTGGTAGTAGTAGTAGCAGTACCAGTAGTTGCAGTAGTAGTAGTAGTAGCCATAATAATAGTAGCAACAGCAGTAGAAGTAGTAGTGGTGCTAGTGGTAGCAGGAGTAGTCTTAGTTGTAGTAGTAGTAGTAGAATTAGGAGTTGTAGTAGTAGTTGTTGTTGTTATTGTTCTTGTTGTTGTTGTAGTAGTAGTAGTACTAGGAGTAGTAGTAGGAGTAGTAGTAGCAGTAGTAGAAGTCATAGTAATAATAGTAGCAGCAGCGGCAGCAGCAGCAGTAGTAGTTATTATTGTTATTATTGTCGTGTAGTAGTAGTAGTAGTAGTAGTAGTAGTAGTAGTAGTACTAGTAGTAATAGCAGCAGCAGTAGGAGTAGCTGCAGCAGCAACATGAGTAGTTGTAATAGTAGTAGCAGTAATAGAAGTAGTAGAAGTAGCAGTAATAGTAGTAGTTATTGTTGTTGTTGTAGTACTAATAATAGTAGTAGCAACAGTACTAGTAGTAGTAGTTGTAGTAGTAAGAGTAGGAGTAGTAGTAGCAATAGGACTAGTACAAAGAGTAGCAGTAGTAGTTGTTGTTGCTGTATTAGTAGTAGTAGTAGTAGTAGTAGTCTTAGTGATAGTAGCTGAAGCAGTAATTGGTGTAGTAGTCATAGTAGTAGGAGTAGCAATAGTCATAGTAGTAGCAGGAGCAGCAACAACCGTAGTAGCAGTGGTTGTCAAAGTAGCAGTAGCAGTAGTAGTAGAAGTAGTAGTTGTAGTTGCAGTAGCTGTAGAAGTAGTAGTAGTAGTAGTATTAGTAATATTAGTAGCCGTAGAAGGAGTAGTAGTAGTAGCCGTAGAAATTGTAGTACTAGTAGTTATCCTACTGGTAGTAGCAGTAGAAGTAGTAGTTGTAGTAGTTGTAGAAGTAGTAGTTGTAGTCGCAGCAGCAGGAGTAGTAGTAGTTCAAGTAGTAGTGGTGGTGCTAGTAGTAGAAGAAGTAGTAGTCATATTGTTAGTATAAGAAGTAGTAGTAGTAGGAGTAGAAGCAGCAGTAGTAGTTGTAATAGTAGTAGTAGTTGTTGTTGTCATTGTTGTTGTTGTAGAAGTAGTTGTAGTCATGATACTAGTAGTAGTAGTAATAGTAGTATTTGAAGTAGTAGTGGTAGTATTAGTAGTAGTAGTATTCGTAGTAGGAGCTGTAGTAGTAGTAGCAATAGTAGCAATAGTAGTTGTAGTAGTAGTAGTAGTAGTAGTAGTAGTAGTAGCAACAGTGGTAGTAATATTTGTTGCAATAGTAGTAGTAGTGGTAGAAGTAGAAGCAACAGTAGTTATGGCAGAAGTAGTAGTAGTTGTTGTTGAAGTAGTAGTTGTAGCAGTAGTAGGAATAGTAGTAGTCGCAGTTGTAGGAGTAGGAGTATTAGTAGTACTAGTAGGTATAGTAGTATGAGTAGGAATAGAAGTAGTAGCTATGATCATATTAATAGTAGAAGTAGTAGTAATAGTTGGAGTAGTAGTAGTAGCAGTAGTAGCATTAGTAGTTGTAGAAATAGGAGTAGTAGTAGTACTAGTCACAACAGTAGTAGTAGTGTTGTAGTAGTAACCGTAGCAGTAGTTTCTGGAATAGTAGCAGTAGTTGAAGCTGAAGTAATAGTAGTAGTTGTTATTGTAGTAGTAGTTGTTGTGGCATTAAAAGTTGTTGGATTAGCAATAGGAGTAGGAGTTCGAGTAGTAGTAGTAGCAGTAGAAGTAGTAGTAGTAGCAATGGTAGTTGTAGTAATAGTTGGAGGAGGTACAAAAATGGTAGCAGTAGTTGTAGAAGGAGTTGTAGTGCTAATAGTAGTAGTAGTACTTGTAGTAGTTGTCGTAGAAGTACTAGCAGTAGGAGTAGTAGTAGTAGTAGCGGCAATACTAGTAGTACTAGAAGTTATTGTTGGAATAGTAGTTGTACTAGTAGTAGTAGTTGTTATTGTTGTTGTTGTTGTTGTTGTTTTAGTAGTAGGAGTAGCAGTAGTTGTAGTTGTTGTAAAAGTAGTAGAAGTAGCACTAGTATTTGTAGTAGAAGAATTAGTAGTGATAGGAGTTGTAGTATTAGTAGTAGTAGTAGAAGTAGCAGTAGTAGTAGTAGTATTAGTAGCAGTAATTGTCGTAGTTGTTGCTATAGCAGTGTATTAGTAGTAGCAGCAGGAGTAGTAGTAGTAGTAGTAGTAGTATTAATATTAGTAGCAGTAGCAGAAGCAGTAGAAGTAGTAGTAGTAGTAGTAGTAGCAATAGGAGTAGTTGTAGTAGTTGTAGTAGCAGTAATAGTAGTAGTAGTAGTAGTAGTAGTAGTAGTAGTAGTAGTAGTAATAGAGTAGTAGTACTAGTTGTAGTTGTAGTAGCTGTAGTAGTAGTAGCAGTAGTAGTTGTAATACGAGCATTAGTAATAGCAGTAGAAGCAGTAGTAGTTTTAGTTGGAATAGTAGTAGTAACAATAGTTGAAGTCGTCATTGTTGTAGTAGTAGCAGTGTTAGCAGTAGTAGCAGGAGTAGTAGTAGTAGTGTTTGTAGTAGTAGCAGTAGAAGTAGTAGTTGTTGTAATAGTAGAAGTAGTTGTAGTAGTAGTAGTAGTCGTAGTAGTAGGAGCAATAGTAGAAGTTGTAGTAGTAGTAATAGTAGAAGTAAAAGTATTAGAAGTAGTAATAGTAGTAGTTGTTGTAATAGTAGTAGTGCTAGTAGTAGTTATTATAGTAGTAGTGTAGTAGTAGTAGCAGTAGTTGTTGTAGTAGGGGTAGTAGAAGTAGCTGTAGTAGTTTTAGTATTAATTGTAGTAGTCATAAAAGAAGTCATTGTGCTAGTAATCATTGTAGTAGTAGTAGTAGTAGTTGTACCAGTTATAGTCATATTCGTAGCAGTAGTAGTAACAATAGTAGTTGTAGTAGTAGTAGTAGTATTAGCGGTAGTAGTAGTCGAAGTAGTAGCAGTAATAGAAGTTGTAGTATTAGTAGTTGTAGTAGAAGTAGTAGTTGTTGTAGTAGCAGCAGTAGTAATAATAGTATTAGTAATAGTTGTAGTAGTTGGTGTTGTTGTTGTTGGAGTTGTAGTAGTAGTAGTAGTAGTAGTAGTAGTAGTAGTGGGAGTAGTAGTGGTTGTAGAAGGATAGTAGTTGTAGTAGTAGTAGTAGTAGTTGTAGCAGCAGAAGTAGTAGCAGAAGCTCTAGTAGTATAAATTGTTGTTGTCGATGTTGTTGTCATACAAGTAGTAGTAGTATCAAGAGTTGTACTAGTATAAGTAGCAGAAGTAGCAGTAGAAATAGTAGTAGTAATAGTTGTAGTAGTAGTAGTAGTAGTTGTTGTTGTTATTGTGGTATTAGTACTCTTAGTAGTAGCAGTAGTAGTAGTGGAAGTAGAAGTAGTAGTAGCAGTAGCAATAGTAATAGTAGTAGTAGTAGTAGAAGGAGTAGTGGGAGGAGAAGGTGTAGTAGTAGATGTAGTAGAAGGAGCAGCAGTAATAGTAGTAGTAGTACCGAAAGTTTTAGCCGTAGTAGTAGGATTAGTTGTATGAGTATGGACAAAAGTAGTTGCAGATGTGGCAGTAAGAGTAGAAGTAGTAGTATAAGTTGGAGTTGTAGCAGTAGTTGTACCACAAGTAGTAATAGAAGTTGTACTAATAGGAGTAGTAGTAGTACCAGTAGCAATAGTAGTAGTAGTAGTAGTTGTTGTACTAGCTGTCAATTCAGGAATAGTAGTAGAAGCAGTAGCAGTAGTAGTAGTAGTAGTGGCTGAAGTAGTTATTGTAGAAGTAGTTGGAGTAGTAGTAGCTGTAGTAGTAGTAGTTATAGTAGTAGTAGTAGTTGTCATGGTGGTAGTAGTAGTAGTAGCTATAGTAGTAGTAGTTGTAGTAGTAGTAGTAGTAGTCGTGGTGGTAGTAGTAGTAGCAGCAGCAGTAGTAGTAGTGGTAGTGGTAGTTGTAGTAGTAATAGCAGGAGTAGTAGAAGTGGTAGTCATAGTTGTTGTAGTAGTAGTTGTTGTAGCAGCAGCAGCAGTATTATTAGCGTCTTAGTTGTAGGGTGTAGTAGAGGTCGTAGCCTGTCTAGTAGTAGTTTAGCAGTCGGAGTATTAGTCTTAGTATTAGCAGTGGGGTACTAGTAGCAGTAGTAGTTGTCATAAGTAAACAGTGTGTAACAGTAGCAGCAGTCAGTAGTAGAACGTAGTTGCACTAGTAGTAGTAGTTGTTGTATGTAGTAGTAGTAGTCGTAGTAGTAGTTATGTAGATGTTGGACAGTGATGTGTAGTAGTCGCGTTGTTCGTAGTAGTGTACTAGTTGCTGCCGCAGCAATAGTGTTAGTAGTAGTAGTATAAATAGTAGCAGTAGCAGTAGTGGTCATAGTTATAGTAGTAGCAATAGAAATTAGAGTAGTTTTTGTGGTAGTAGTAGTAGTAGTAGTTGTTGTTGTTGTTGTTGTTGTTGTAGTGGTGGTGGTGGTGGTGGTGGTGGTAGTAGTAGTGGGAGTAGGAGTAGGAATATTGGTCGAAGAAGGAATAGTAGTTGGAGTAGTAGCACTATTAGTAGTAGGAGTAAGAGTAGGAGTAGAATAGTAGTAGTAGTAGCTGTAGTAGGAGTAGCAGTAGCGGTGGTAGAGGTCATAGTAGTAGCAGTCGTAATAATATTTGTTGTAGTGGAAGTAGTAGCATTAGTAGCAGCAAGAGTAGTATAGTAGTAGTAGCACTAGTGGAAGTACTAGTAGCGGTCGTAGTAGTAGTAGTAGTAGTAGCTGTAGGAGTATTACTCATAGTAGCAGTAGTAGTACGAGTCGTAGTAATATTTGTTGTAATGGAAGTAGTAGTGCCACTAGCAGTAGGAGTATTACTCATAGTAGTAGTAACATTAGTAGCAGCAGTAGTAGTATAGTAGTAGTAGCACTAGTGGTAGTACTAGTAGCAGTCATAGTAGTAAAAGTTGTAGTAGTATTAATTGTAAAAGTATTAGTTGGTGTAGAAGTAGTAATAGCCATAGCAGTAGTGGTAGTGGTATTGGTAGTAGTAGTAGTACTAGTACCAATAGTGTTAGGAGTTGAATTAGTAGTAGTTGTAGTAGCAGTAGTAATAGTGCTAGTGGTAGTAGGAGTAGTACTAGTTGCAGTAGTAGTAGAGTAGAATTAGTAGTAGTAATAGTAGTAGTAGTAGTAGTAGTAATAGTAGTAGTAGTAGTAGTAGTAGTAGTAGTAGTAGTAGTAGTAGCAGTAGTAATAGTAATAGTAGTAGTAGTAATACTAGTGGTCGCAATGGTAGGAGTAGCAGTTGTAGTAGAAGTGATAATTATAGTAGGAGAAGTACTAGTAGTAGCAGCAGTTATAGTAGTATTAGTAGTTGTTGCAGTAGTCCTAGTAGCAGTAGCAGTAGCAGTAGTAGTAGTAGCTGTCGTTGCAGTAACTGTAGTAGTAATAGTAGTTGTAGTAGTAGCTGTCGTAGTAGTGGTGGTAGTAGTAGTAGCAGTACTAGTAATTGTAGTAGTAATAGTAGTAGTAGCCAGAGTAGTAATTGAAGTAGTAGTAGTAGTAGAAGTAGTAGTAGCAGTAGTAATAGTGCTAGTGGTAGTATGAGTAGTAATAGTTGCAGTAGTAGTAATAGTAGAATTTCGAGTTGTAGTAGTTGTAATTGTTGTAGTAGTAGTAGTAGTAGTAGTAGTAGTAGTAGTAGCAGCAGTAGTAGTAGTAGTTGTTGTTGTAGGAATAGTAGTAGGGGTAGTAGTGGCAATTGTAGCATTAGTAGAAGTCGTAGTAATAATAATAGCAGCAGCAGCAGCAGTAGTAGTTATTGTTGTTATTGTTGTCATCTAGTAGTAGTAGTAGTAATAGTAGCAAAAGTAGGAGTAGCTGCAGCAACAGCTTCAGTAGTTGTAGTAGTAGTAGTAGAAGTAGTAGTAAAAGTAGTAGTAATAGTAGTAGTTGTTGTTGTTGTAGTACTAATAGTAGTAGTAACAACAGTACTAGTAGTAGTATTAGCAGTAGTAGTAGTAGGAGTAGTAATAGTACTAGTGGTGGTTGTAGTAGCAGAAGGGGTAGCAGTAATAGGAGAAGTTATAGTATTAGTAGTTATAGTAGTAGTAGACACACTAGTAGCAACAATAGTTGTTGTAGCAGGAGTAGTAGCAGTAATAGTAGGAGTAGTAGTAGTAGTAGTTGTTGTTTTTGTTGTTGTTGTTGTTGTAGTTGTAGTAGTAGTAGTAGCAGTAGAAGTAGTAGTAAGAGCAGTACTAGTAGTTGTAGTTGTAGTAGTAGTATTATTTGTGGTAGTAGTGGTAGCAGCAGGAGTAGTACTCGTAGTTGCAGTTGTAGTAGTAGTGCTAGTATTAGTAGTAGTAGTGGTAGTAGTAGTAGTAGTAGTAGCAGTAGTAGTAGTAGTAGTAGCAGTAGTAGTAGTAGTGGTGGTGGTGGTGGTGGTGGTGGTGGTGGTAGTAGAAAGAGAAGGAGTAGTACTAGTAGTAGCAACAGAATTACTAGTAGTAGAAATTGTTGTTGTTGATGTTGTTGTCATACAAGTAGTAGTAGTTGTTGTACTAGTATAAGTAGAAGTAGTAGCAGTAGAAATAGTAGTACTAGTAGTAGTAGTAGTAGTAGCAGTAGTTGTTGTTGTTGTTGTTGTTGTTATTATTGTAATAGTAGTTGTAATAGTAGTTGTTGTTGTTGTTGTTGTTATTGTTGCGGTTTTAGTACTCTTAGCAGCAGTAGTAGTAGTGGTGGAAGTAGGAAGTAGTAGTAGCTGTAGCAGTAGTAATAGTAGTAGTAGTAGTAGTAGAAGGAGTAGTGGGAGGAGGTGTAGGAGTAGATGTAGTAGGAGGAGCAGCAGTAATAGTAGTAGTAGTACCAGGAGTTTTAGTCATAGTTGTAGTTGTTGTATGAGTAGCGGCAGAAGTAGTTGCAGTAGTGGCAGTAAGAGTAGAAGTAGTAGTATTAGTTGGAGTTGTAGCAGTAGTTGTAGCAGAAGTGCTAATAGAAGTTGTGCTAATAGGAGGAGTACTAGTAGTACCAGTAGCAACAACAGTAGTAGTAGTTGCAGTAGCTGTAGATTCAAGAATAGTAGTAGCAGTAGAAGTAGTAGTAGTGGCTGAAGTTGTTGTTGTAGAAGTTGTTGGAGTAGTAGTAGCTGTAGTAGTAGTTCTTGTTGTAGTAGTAGTAGTCGTGGGGGTTGTAGTAGTAGTGGCAGTGGTAGTTGTAGTAGTAGGAGGACGAGGAGCAATAGAAGTGGTAGTCATAGTTGTTGTAGTAGTTGTTGCTGCAGTAGTAATAGTAGTGGTAGTAGTAGTCGTCGTAGTAAGAGTATTAGTAGTAGCAATCAAAGTTGTTGTTGTTGTTGTTGTTGTTGTAGTAGTAGTAGTTATTGATGTACAAGTGGTAGTAGTAGTATTAGGAGTGATAGTAGTAGCAATAGTGGTAATTGTAGTAGTAATAGTAGTAGCAGTAACAATAGAATTTATACTACTAATCCTACTAATACTTGTGCTACTACTACTATTACTCCTACTGCCACTAGTACTACTACCACTTCTCCTACTACTACTACTACTGCCACTATTATTACTACTTCTACACCTATTCCTGCTCTTGCTACTAATACTACTGCTCCTGCTCCTAATACAATTGCTCCTAATCCTATTGTTGCTGCAGTTGCTTCAAGAAGTTCTGCTTCTGCTACTGCTGCTCTTGTTGCTGCTATGTCTACAGCTACCCCTACTACTATGACTTATAGTACTACTACAACAACTAGTGTTAGTACTACTCATCTTACTACTGCTACCAATACTACTACTGTTACTACTGCTGCTGCTACTACTACTATTACAATAACTACAATTGATACTACTACGAATACTACTACTACTCTATTGCTTCTTCTACTACTACTACTATTGCTAATGCAACTTCAATTATTTCTACGACTCCTACTGCTGCTACTACTACTACTACAACTCCTACTGCTACTACTACTACTATTACTAAGACTACTACTCCTACTACCATTACTACTACTACTAATACTATGGCTACTACTAAAACTACGACTACTACTATTCCTACTCCTACTACTACTACTGCTACTACTACTCCTACACCAACTCGTACTACTACTACTATAACTATTAATACTAATATTACTACTACTGCTACTGCTACTACTACTCCAACTCGTACTACTACTGTTGCTACAACAACAATAACAACAACTACTACTACTACTTCTACTACTAATATAATTATTACAACAACTACTACAACTACAACTACAACAATTACAATTACTACTACTGCTACTACTACCACAACTACTGCTACTAATACAACAACTACACCTACTAGTACTGTTACTACTACTATTGCTACCGCTACTACTACTATTGCTACCGCTACTGCTACTATAACTCCTTTCGCTACTGCTACTGCTACTACTAGTGCTACTACTATTACAACCACTACTACTGCTACAACTAATACAACAACCACTACTACTGTTGCTACTACTACTAATTCTACTGCTAGTATAACTACAATAACTACTACTCCTTTTACTACTGCAACTACAACTATAACTACTAATACTAATACTTCTACTACAACTATTCCTGCCCCTACTCCTACAACAACTGCTACTATTGCTACTACTACTCCTACTCCAACCCCCATTACTACTACTACTCCTACTACCCCTACTGCTCCTACTCCAACTCCCATTACTAGTACTACTACTATTATTATTACTACTACTACTACTACTACTACTACTACTACTCCAACTGCTACTGCTACTCCTACTAATACTTCTAATTTTAATACTCCTACAACAACTATTCTAACTACTACGACTACTCCTACTACTACTACCACACCTAACTCTCCTCCTACTACTACTACTAGTATTGTTGTTGCTACTACTACGACTTCAACTACGATTACTACTACTACAGCTGCTATTACTACTATTATTACTACTACTACTGTTGCTACTACTACTGCTGCTACTACTCTACTACTACTACTACTAATGCTTCTACTACTCCTACTCCAACTTGTACTACTACTACTGCTTCTTCAGCTACTACAACTACTACTACTACTACAACTGCTACTACAATTGGTACTACTACGACTGCAACATTACTACTACTACAACTACTGTACTACTACAACTACTGTACTACTACTGCTACAGGTGCAGCTGCTGCTACTACTACTACAACTAAGGGTACCACTACCACTCCAACTACTACTACTCCTACCCCTTATGCCACTACTAGTAATTTAACAACAACAACAACTACTACTACTACTACAACTTTCACTCCAAATCCTACTACTATTATTACTACTACCAATACTACTACTACTTCTACTAGTACGACTACTACTACTATTACTACTACTACTACCACTACTTCTACTACTACTACTACTTCAGTTACTACTACCACTCATACTACTATTACTACTACCACTCATACTACTACCAACTCTACTACTATTGCTACTACTAATACTGCAACTACTACTTCTACTACTATTATTGCTGCTGCTGCTATTAATGTGGCTACTGCTACTACAGCTACTACTGCTGCTACTGCTATGACTACTGGCAGCGCAGCTGCTGCGGCTTCTACTCCTACTACTACTACCACAACAACTACGCCCACTACTACTACTACTCCGACTACTGCTCTTACTACTACTACTTCTACTACTAGTAGTACTACTATTACTACTACTACTACTACTGCTGCTGCTACTACACCTACTTCAACAATAATAACAACTACTTCTGTTAATACTACTACTGCTACTGCTACTGCCACTGCTAGCACAACTACTACCAATATTTCTACTACTGTTTCGACAAATATTGCTACTACTGCTCTTACTACCGCTACAATAACTACAACAAGCAATACAACTTCCATACCAACTACTACTCGTGCCACTACTATTACTACTTCTACTCCTACCACTACTACTAGTACTCCCACTCATTCTAATACACCTACTACTACTACTACTACCGCGACTACTACTACTATTCCTACTCCTACACCTACTCCTGCAACTACTACTCCTACTACTCTTAATACTACTGCTACTACTACTCCTATTGCCAGTCCTACTGCTACTACTACTCCTACCCCAACTATTACTTCAACAACGACAACAACTACTGCTACAACTATAGTTGCTGCTGTTGCAGCTCCTATTACTACTAGTACTACTAATCCTATTAATCCTACACCACCTGCTACTACCACTCCTACTCCAACTCCTACTACTACTACTCCTACAAATAGTACTACTCATACTTCAGCAACTACTTCTTCAACTATGACTTCTACTCCAACTCATACAACTACAACTGCTGCTACTTCTAAAACTACTAGTACAACAACTACTACTACTTCTACGACTACTACTACTACTAGTACTACTATGGCTACCACTACTACTACTCCCACTATTACGACTACTAGAACTACAACTGCCACGATCAATACTCCTACTAGTACTACACCTACAACTTCCCCTAATCTAGCCCCTATTGCTACTACTACTATAGTTGCAGCAACTTCAGCTACTACTACTATCGCTGCTGCTACTAATAATACTACTACTAGTATAGTCGCTACTTGGTACTACTACTACTTCCCCTATTACTATTACCACTGCTACTAATATTGCTTCTACTGCAACTGCTACTATAACTAATAACACTTCTGCTACTGCTACTACTACTAGTTCTCTTATAACAACATTAACTACTACTACTATCACTTCTACTTCTACTACGACTACAACTTCTGCTCTGCTACTCCTACTAATACTTCTACTACTATCACTACTGCTGCTACTGTTACTACAATAGCTACTATAAATAATTTTTATTCTACTAGTACTACAACAACAACAACAGCTACTACTATTAATACTACCACCACTACTACTACTACTACTACTAATACTACTACTACTTGTTCAATTGCTATTACTACTACTCCAACTTCTACTACTACTAATACTAAAACTACTACTAGTACAACTTCTACTACTTGTACAATTGCTACTACTACAACTCCTACTTCTACTACTACTAATACTAAAACCACTACTAGTACTACTACTATTACTACTAATACTAACAGTCGTACTACTTCTACTACTTCTGCTGCAGCTACTACTACTCCTCCTCCTACTAGTAGTATTAGTAGGGGTAGTTGTAGTACTTAGAATAGTAGTAGTAGCATTTGTAGTAAGAGTATTAGAATTAGTATTAGTAGAGGTAGTATTAGTATTAGTAGTAGTAGGAGTAGCAGTTGGAGTAGTAGTAGTAGTAGTAGTAGTACTAGTGGCAGAAATAGTAATAATAGTAGTGGTAGTAGTTTTCGTAATTTGAGTAGTAGTTATTGGAGTAGGGGTAGTAATGGTAGTAGGAGTTGTAGCAGTAATTGGAGTTGGAATAGGAGTAGTTGTAGCTGTAGTATTAGTGGTGGTAGGAGTAGAAGTAGTAGAAGTAGGAGTAGGTGAAAGAATAGTTATAATACTAATAAGTAGTGATAGTAGCAGTAGTAGCAGCAGTAGCAGTAGTAGCAGTAGTAGTGGTTTCAATTGGACTGGTAGTAGATGTAGTAGTAGTGGTAATAGTCGTAGTAGTTGTTGTAGTTGTAGTGGTTGTAATAGGAGTAGTAATAGTTGTAGCGGTAGCAATAGCGGAAGGAGTTATAGCAGTAGTAGTAGTAGCAATAGCAGTGGTAACAATACTAGTATGTGTAGTAGTTGTAGTAGTAGAAGCAGTAGGAGTACAAGTAATAGTTCTAGTTGTAGTAGTAGTGGTGGTGGTGGGAATAGTAGCATTAGTAGTAGTTGTTGTAGTAGTAGTAGTATTAATTGTAATAACAGCAATAGTATGTGTTGGAGTAGTAGTAGTACTACTAGTAGTAGTAATAGGAGTACTAAGTGTAGGAGTAATAGTAGTAGCTGTAGTAGGAGTAGTAGAAATAGTAGTAGTTGTAGTAATAGTAATACCGATAGTAGTAGTAGTAGTAGCAGCAGCAGCAGCAGAAGCAATAGTCGTGGAAGCAATTGTAGTTGTATTAGTTTTAGTAGTAGTTGTTGTTGTAGAAGCAGTAGAGTACTAGTTGTATTCGTAGTAGTAGCGGTGGTTCTAGCAGTTATAGTAGTAGCGGTAGCAGTAACAGCAGTAGTAGTACTAGTAGTAGTAGTAGTAGTTGTTCTTATTGTTGTTGTGGTGGTAGTAGTAAGACAAGTAGTACGAAGACTAGTAGTAGTAGTAATATTAGACGTAGTGGTAGGGGCAGCAATAGAAGTAGCAGGAACTGTAGTAGCAGTAGCTATAGTAGAAGTTATAGCAGCAACAGCAACAACAATAGTAGGGGTAGATGTACTAGGAGTAGGAGGAGGAGTAGTAGTAGCAAGAGCAGGAATAGGTGCAAAA
The DNA here is from genome assembly GCA_005019695.1 of Trichopus zeylanicus subsp. travancoricus. NCBI lineage: Eukaryota > Viridiplantae > Streptophyta > Magnoliopsida > Dioscoreales > Dioscoreaceae > Trichopus > Trichopus zeylanicus. Next base: position 96,584 of record RXID01011252.1, read on the forward strand.
GTAGTAAAACTAGTAGGAGTAGTAGTAGAGGTGGTATTACTTGTAGTAGTAACAGAAGGAGTACGAGTAGTAGTAGCACAAGTAGGAGTTGGTTTAGTAGTAGTAATTCTGCTACCACTACTACTACTACAACTAGTACTATTACTTCTCCTACCACTACGACTACTGCTACTACTAATGCTACTAGAACCATTGCTACGACTTCTACTACTACTGCTGTTACTGCTGCTGCTGCTACTTCTGCTATACTACTATTGCTACTATTACTACTTCCACTACTCTTACTAGTACTGCTGCTAATACTACAGCTATTACCGCTACTACAGCCACGGCTACTGCTACTATTTCTACTGCTACTACTGCAACAATTGCTACTGCTACTACTTGTACTACTGCTACTTCTACTACTACGATTACTACTACTGCTGCTATTGCTATTTATGATGCTACTGCAACTACTACAACAACTACTACTAGTTCTACTGTTACTACAACTGCTAATACTAATACTACTACTACAAATACTGGTACTAGTATTACTACTACTATTACTGCAACTGCTACTACAACCATCAGTGCTGCTACTACTGCTGCTGCTACCATTATAGCTACCGCTACTACTGCTATTTCCGCGACTACTACTACTACTACAGCTGCAACTACAACTACTGCTACTACGGCTACGGCTATTACTTCTCCTACTAATACTATTTTGCTATGACTCTTAGAACTGCTAGTGCTAGTACTACAACTACGACTAATATTCCTACGACTGATAGTACAATCACTCTTACAACTACTAGTTCTAGTATTCCTACTACGACTACTACTACTAATGTTGCAGCTGCTACAACTGCTACTCCTACTTCTTCTACTACTATTCCGTCTACAACTACTACTCCTAACACTCCCACTACTACAATTACTATTCCTACTACTACTGCTATTACTAATACTACTACTACTACTACAGCTACTATTACTAATGCAAGTACTACTACCACGGCTATTACTGTTACAAATACAATAACAACAACTACAACTACAACTACTATGACTACTACTACTGTTGCTGCTATTGCTCCTACAACTACTATTACTACAACTGCTGCTAATACTACTACTATTACTATTACTACTACCACACCTACTACTACTACTAATACTATTACTACTATAACTAATACTACTTTTACTCATACTATTATTACTATTACCGCTGCTACTGTTGCTACTAGTATTACTACAACTACTACAAATGCTACAATTAAAACTACGACGACTACTACTACTACTACTACTACAACAACTACTACGACTCATACTTGTACTGCTACTCCAACAACTACGACAACTACTGCTACTACTAAAGCAACTACACCACTATTCATACCACTTTTACTACTACCACTAATACTACAACTACAACCACTTCTACTACTAATAATAATACTACTATTACTATTACACTCGCTACTCCTGCTGCCACTAGTACTACTACTACTACAATTAATCCAACTATTACTGTTACTCCAGTTACTGTAGCTGCTGTTACTACTACTACTACTACTATTACTACTTCTGCTGCTACTACTACTACTACTACTACTACTACTACTACTTCTGTTACTACTACTACTAATACTACTCCCACACCTACTACTACGACACCTACTACTACTAATACTACCTACTACTACTACAACTACTACAACTCCTACTACTACTACTACTACTACTGCTACTACTACTACTACTACTACTACTACTACTACTACTATTACTACTACTACAACTACTAATACTACTACTACTTCTACTACTACTACTACTAATATTACAACTATTGTTGCTACGCTGCTACTACAAGAACAACCACTACTACTTCTTCTCTTGCTGTTGCAACTACAACTACTACTACTGCTACTACTACTACTACAACTACTTCTACTACTACTACTACTACTGCTCCTACCACAACTACCACTACTGCTATTACTACTCCGACTTCAACTCCTACTGTTCCTACCACCACCACCACTACTACTACTAGTACTTCTGCTACTACACCACTACCACTACTACGACTAATGCTACTATGCCTATTACACCTGCGACTGGTGCTACTACTAGTACTACTACTACAACTAATACAACTATTACTATTACACCTATTGTTGTAGCCACTACTACTACTACTAGTTCTATTACTACTTCTCCTACTACTACTACTATTACGTCTACTACTGCTGCTACTGCTACTACTACTCCTACTCCAACTCCTATAGCTACTACTACTATTATTACTACTACTACAACTACTCATTCTATAACTCCTACTACAAATTCTAGTACTACTCCTACTTCAACTCCTACTACTACTACTACTAGTGCTACTACAACTACTAATACTACTACCACTACATCTACTACTATTAATACTACTATTACAACTATTACTGCTATGCTGCTACTATAAGAACAACCACTACTACTTCTTCTACTGTCGTTGTTGCTGCTACTACTACAACTGCTGCTCCTACTACTACTACTACCCCTAGTTCGACTACTACTACTACTATTACTACCACCACTTCTACTACTACTATTACTACCACCACTACTACTACTACTACTAATATTCCTACTACTACTCCTTCTACCCCTACTACTCTACGCCTCCTCCTACTACTACTGCAGCTACTACGACTCCTACTCCAATTCATACTACTACTACTACTAATACTACTACTATTACTAATACTACTGTTATTACTAATATTACTACTATGACAACTATTACTACTAATACTACCGTCACAACTACTGTTGCTACTACAACAACAATGACAACAACAACAATAACAACAACAACAACTACTACTCCTCCTCCTCCTCCTCCTCCTACTACTACTACAAATACTAGTCCTACTGCTACTACTCCTATTCATATTACTGCTACTACTCCTGGTCATATTACTACTACTACTACAACTACAATTTATACTACTACCACAACTACTAGTACAACTTTTGTTGCCGGTGCTACTAATGCTACTACTACTGCTGTGCTGCTACTGCAACTACTATTACTACTACTAGTTCCACTACTACTACTACAACTACTACTTCTACTACTAGTACAATTGCAACTACTACTACTCCTATTACTACTGGCACATCAACTACTAATACTAACACAACAACTACTACTAGTACCACTCCGACTATGACTGTTACTCATACACCACCTCCTACTACTACCCCTACTGCTAAAACAAACACTACTACTCCCACTACTACTCCTACACCCACACCTACTACAATTACTACTACTCCTACTACTAATACAAACATTACTACGCAAACTACCATTGCTCCAACTACTACTACTACTACAACTACTGTCATTGTTGTTTCTGCTACTACAACTACTACTTCCGTTACTGCAACAACTACTACAACTGCTGTTGTTACTACAACTACTACTACGACTGCCACTACCACTACTTTTACTATTACAACAACAGCAACAACTACTACTACTACTAGTGCTGCTGTTGCTACTACTGCTACTGTTATTACTACTACTAGTACTACAACAAAGACTATTACTACTTCTACTACTACTACTACAACAACATCTAGTACTACATCTACTACTATTCCAAGTCTTGCTCCTACTACTACTACTACTACAACTACCACTACTACTACGGCAACTGTAATTCCTACTTCTACTCCAACTCCAACTCCAACAGCTACTACAACTACTACTACTGCTACTGCCACTACTCCAACAACTAGAACTCCTACAACTATTCCAACTACAACTTCAAGTACTATTACTACTATTACTACAATAGCAACATCAACAACTACTACACCTCCTACAACAACTACTACTACAAATAATAATAATAACGTCCACTAATACTAATATGACTACTGCTACCGCTACTACCGCTACCACAACTAATAGTACAACAACAACTACAACAATAACAACAACAACTACTACTACTACTATTACCACTTCAACTACTACTTATACTGGTACTGCTTCTCCTACTACTACTTATACTACTACTACCACAACAACAACAACAACAACAACAACTATTGCTATTGCTACAACTACTAGTACTGTTACTCCATTTACTAACACAACTACCACTATTACTACTATGACTTCTACTACTACAACTACTCCTAACACTATTGCTCCTACCACTACAACTGCTGCCACTAATCCAACAACTACAACTCCTACTACTGCTACTACTACTGCTACTGCTTCTCCTACTCCAACTTCAATAGCTACTAGTACAGCTGCTACTACTACTATTACTACTCTTACAACAATAGCACCTACTAAAGCTACTACTACTGCTCATTCTAATGCTACTACAAATACTACTTCTATTACTAATACTATTACTACAACTACTAATACTACTAATATTAACGTCATAACTATTGCTGCTACTACTACAACAACAACAACAACTACTACTACTACTACTTCTACTGCTGTTATTCCTACTGCAACTCCTACTACTAATATGGCTACTACTCCAACTACTCCTAGTACCACTGCTACTACTACTCCTACTCCAAGTCCTTCTCCTGCTATTACTCCTCCTACTACTACTACCCCTACTCCACTACTGCTAGACCTATTGCTACTACAGCTATAACTGCTACTACTACTGCCACTACTACTACTACAACAACAACAACTACTACTTTTGCTACTGCTACTATTACTATTACTACTACTTCTTCTACTACTAGTACAATTGCTACAACTACTGCTACTCCTATTACTACTACTATTACTAACACTATTACGACTATGACTACCACTTTGACTAATACTAACCCTCCTACCAGTTCTACTACTACCACTGTTGCTGCTAGTACTACTACTCCTAACACTCCTACAATTTCAATGACTACCTGCTACTCCTAACGCTCGTATAACTTCTACTCCTAACACTCTTACTACTACTACCACCACACTCCTATTACTACTACTAGTACTACTACTAAACCAACTACTACAACTACATTACTACTAGTAAAACTACTCCTTCCACCACTGCAACTACTACTACTATGAATACTACAATAACAACAATAACTACTACAACTTCAATTACTACCGTTGATGCTACCACTACTACTGCTACTACTAATATTCCTAATACTACTACTACTTCTGCTACTACTACTTATCCTACTACTACTACTACTACAGCTACTACAACTCCTACTCCAACTCATAGTACTACTATTACTAATACTACTACTATGACTACTATTACTACTAATACAAACGTCACAACTACTGCTACTACAACAACAACAATAACAACAACAACAACAACTACTACTACTACTACTACTAATACTACTCCTACTACAATTGCTACAACTCCTACTCCTACTACTACAAATACTACTCCTACTGCTACTAGTACTAGTCCTATTACTACTATTAACACAAATACAATTTATTCTACTAACACTACTACTAGTGCTATTGTTGTCACTAGTGCTGCTACTACAACTGTAGTTGCCTTCGCTGTTGCTACTACTGCTATTACTACTACTACTACTACTAGTTCAATTGCCGCTTCTACTACTCCTACTACTACTGGTACTACAACTAGTAATACAAACACTCCCACTACTACTATTACTACTCCTACTATGACTATTACTCATACACCACCTTTTACAACTACTCCTACTACTAAAACAAACACTACAACTCTCACTACTACTCCTACTCCCACACCTACTACTATTACTACTACTCCTACTACTGATACAAACATTACTATGCCAACTACCAATGTTCCAACTACTACTACTACTACTGCTGTTGTTGATGCTGCTATTACAACTACTACTTCGGCTACTACTACTAGTACTACTACTGCTACTTCCACTATTGCTACTACATCTACTACATCTACTGCTATTCCAAGTCCTGCTCCTACTACTACTACTACTTCTACTACGACAATAGGAATTCCTCCTCCTACTCCAACTTCAACTCCTACAACTGCTGCCGCTACTCCAATATCTACAACTCCTACAACTACTCCAACTACAACTTCTAGTACTGCTACTATAATTACTACCACAACAACAACTATTACAACCACTCCTACAACAACTAATAGTACCCCAACTACTACTACTATGACCACTAATACTAATATTACTACTATTGCCGCTACTGCCGCTACCACAACTAATAGTACAACAACAACCACAACAACTACAACTACTACTACCACTACTACTACTACAACTACTACTACCAGTTAAACTACTACTCCTACTGCTACTGCTTCTCCTAGTACTTCTACGACTACTACTACTACTGCTATTATTACTACTACTTCTTCTGCTACTACTACTACTACTACTTCTACTACTACTAATACAACAATAACTACTACTACTACTACTACTGCTGCTGCTGTTACTGCTTTCTATACTTCTCGTACTACTACTCCAATCACTACCACTACTACCAATATTACCACTACTACTACTACTACTACTCCTCCTACCACTACAACTGCTACCATTACTCCAACAACTACAACTCCTACTACTACTCCTACAATAACTCCTATTAATACTACTACTACTCCTAGTACTGCTACTACTACTACTAGTACGTATACAACAACACCTACTACCACTACAACAACTACTACTACTATCACTACTCCTTCTCCTCCTCCTCCTCCTCCTCCTCCTCCTCCTCCTCCTCCTCCTACTGCAACTACTACTGCAACTAGTACTCCTATAGCTACTACTATTCCTATTGCAACTGCTACTACTATTACTACAAATACCACACCTACTACTATTGTTACAACTACTGCTATTGCTGCTGCTACTACTACTACTACAACTATTGGTACTTCTACAACAACTGCTGCAACCACTACTCCAGCAGCTACAACTCCTACTACTATTCTGACTACAACTCCTACTAATACCACTACTACTACAACTAGAACAACAACACTACTACTGCTACTATTACAGTTGCTAATACAACTTCTGCGATCACTACAACTGCTACTACTACTACACCAACTGGTAGTAACACAACTACTACAACTCCTACTATAACTCCAACTCCAACTCCGACGCCTACTACTAGTCCTACTACTACTACTACGACTACTAGTACTATGACTACCTCTACTCCAACTCCTACTACCACTTCAATGAGTACTACTGGTACTACAGCTCCTGCTGTTGCTAGCATTTCTGCAATCGTTAATACTACCACTACTACTACTACTATTACTACTACTACCACTACTATTACTAGTACTTCAACTGCAACAACAATAACAACAACAACAACTACTACCACTACAACTGCCACTACACAAATCCTACTACTACTCCTACTCCAACTCCTACTCCTACTATTATTCGTACTACTGCTTCTACTGCCACTACAACAACAACAACTACTACTACTACAATTACTATGCTACTACCCCTATTACTAATACTACTACTTCTACTACTAGTACAACTGCTAACACTCCAACTACTTCTACTACGATTACAAGTCCTACTACTACTACTCCTCCTCCTAATAGTCCTACAACTTCAACTACTACTACTACTACTACTACTACTACTACTACTACTACTACTACTACTACTACTACTACTACTAATACACTCCTACTACGACTACTACTACAACTACCACTACCACTACTACTACTACTTCTGCTACAATTACTACTACTACTTGTAGTAATACTAGTACTCCAAACACTCCAACTACTACAACTACTATTACTGCTACTGCAACTACTAGTACTATAAATACTACTACTACTACAAATACTACTAGTACTACTATTACTACTACTACTACTACTACTAATACGCCTGCTACTAGTATTACTTCTACCATAAGTACAATTGCTACTATTACCACTCCTACTACTACTAGTGCTAGTACAATTAATACTAACACTACTACTATAACAAAAACTACTACTAATACTAACACTCCTATTACTTCTACTACTACCAGTACTACTCCTCTTCCTCCTCCTCCTCCTACTGCTACTCCTAACACTACTATGACATCTACGACTAGTACTCCAACTACTACTACCACTACACTCCTACTACTTCTACTATTACAACTACTAGTACAACTACAATGACTACTACTACTTCCACTACTATTATGAATACTCCAATTGCTACTACTACCCCCATAACTACTACTACTACTACAAGTTGCACTAATACTACTACACTAAACACTCTGACTATTACTGCTACTGTAACAATTACCACTCCTGCGGCAACTACTGCTGCTGCTGGTAATAATGCTACTATTATTATTTTTACTACTACTGCTACCACCACCACCACCACTACCACTACTGCTACTACTATTACTCCAACTATTACTACTACTACTACTATTACAATTACTACTACAGCTACTCTTACTACTACTAGTACTACTACAACTACTACTACTCTTACTACTACTTCCACTACTACTATGACTACTACTACATTACTAGTAGTACAACTGCTACTAGTACTACTCCTTCCACTACTCCTAATACTACTTCTACTACTTCTACTACTACTGCTGTTCTTGTTGCTACTACTAGGACTACTACTACTACTACAAGAACAACAACAACAACAACAACAACAACAACAACAACAACAACTACAACAAGTCCTATTCCAACTCCTCCTACAACTACAACTATAACTATTACTACTACTACTACAACAACAACAACAACAACGACAACTACTACTACTACTACAACTACTACTACTACTTCTTCTTCTTCTTCTTCTTCTTCCTCTTCTTCTTCTTCTTCTGCTACTACTACGACAGTTGCTAGTAGTAGTACTACTACTACTAGTATTAGTTGTAGTAGTACTACTACTATTACTACTACTACTACTACTACTACTACTACTACTACTACTACTACTACTACTACTACTACTACTACTACGACTACTACTACTGTTGCTGCTATTACTACTACTATTCTGACTAGTTCTTCTACTATAACTACTACAACTACAACTATTGCTACTATTACTACTACTATGATTACTACTACTACTACTACTACATTACAACTACATCAACTATTTCTAGAACTACTACTACTCTTACAATTAGTACTAATACTACAACTATTGCTGCTACCACTTCTACTACTCCTACTGAAACTACTACCACTGCCATGACTATAATTACTATTACCAATGCTACTACTACACCTATGACTACTACTACACTTGTACTGCTACTACTATTACTCCTTCTACTATGACTATTACTACAGCTGCTATAGCAGTATTAGTAGTATTAGTTGTAGGAGGAGAAGCTATTGTGGTAGTAGTAATTATGGTAGTAGCCATAGTAATTATAGTAGAAACAATAGCAGTGTTGTAGTAGTAGCAGTTATAGCAGTAGTAGGAGGAGAAGTAGTAGTAGTAGATGTAGTAGTAGCAGTAATAGTAGTAGTTGTAGTATTGGAAGCCATAATAGTAGTAGTAGTAGTAATAGTGGTAGTAGCAGTAGTAGTGCTACTAGTAGTAGTAGTAGCAAAAGTAGTAGCAGTAGTATTAGTAGGAGTAGCAGTAGTAGTTGTACAAGTAGCAGTAGTAGTTATAGCAGTAGCAGTAATAGTAGCAAAAGCAGGAGAAGTAATAGTAGTAACAATAGCTGCAATAGTAGCAATAGTAGCTAAAGTTATAGTAGAATTAGTAGTAGTAGTAGTAAAAGTTATAGCAGCAGCAATAGTAGTAGTAGCAACAGTAGATGTAGTAGTAGTAGTTGTTTTCGTAGTAGTAGTAATAATAGTAGTTGTAGCAGTTGTAGAAGTAGTAAAATTATAGTAGTAGCAGTAGTAGTGTAGTAGTAGTAATAGTAGTAGTAGTGGCACCAGCTATAGTAGTTGTAGTAGTAGTAGAAGCAGTAGTAATAGTGGCAGCAATAGTAGTGGTAGTAGTAACAGTAGTAGTTGAATTAATAATAGTAGTACTAGTAGTAGTAGTCGTAGTAGTAGTAGTAGTAGTCGTAGTAGTAGTAGTAGCAACAGTATTAGAAGTTGTAGTAGTAGTAACAGTAGCAGTAGAACTAATAGTAGTGGCAACAGTAGCAGTAGTAGCAGTAGTAGTAGTCATAGCAGCAGCAATAGCAAAAGTAGTAGTACTAGTATTGTAGTACTACTACTAGTAGCAGTAGTTGTAGTGCAGTAGCAGTAGTTATTGTAGTCATAGCAGTTGCTGCAGCAGCAGTAGTAGTACTAGCAGTAGTAGTAGTACTACTAGTAGTAGTAGTCCTAGTAGCAGTAGTAGCAGCAGTAGTAGTAGTAGCTATACTCATGGTAGTAGCAGTAGTAGTAGTAGTAGCAATAATAGTAATAGCAGTAGCAGCAGCAGTTGCAGTAGTGGTAGTAGTAGTTGTAGTAGAAGTTGTAGTAGTAGTAATAGTAGTAATAATATTAGTAGTAATAGTAGTAGTTTCTATAGCAATAGTAGTACTAGAAGCAGTAGTTGTAGCAGCAGCAATAGTAGTAATTATACTAGTGGTAGCAGTAGTAGCAGTAATAGTTGTAGCAGTAGCAGCAGATATAGTAGTAGTAGTTGTCCTAATTATAGTAGTAGCAGGTGTAGTAATAGTAGTAATAGTTATTGTCATAGTAGTAGTTGTTGTTGTTGTTGTAGCAGTAGTTATTGTTGTTGTAGTAGTTGTAATATTAGTATTTGTAGTAGAGGGATTAGTAGCAAAAGTAGTAGTAGTAGCAGTAATAGTAGTAGTAGTAGTAGTAGTAGTTGTTGTAGTAGTAGTAGTAGTAGCAGCAGCATTACTACTAGTAGTAGTAGTATTAGTAGTAGTAGTAGTAGTGGTGGTAGTAGAAGTAGTAGTAGTAGTAGTATTAGTCATACTAGTTGTTGTAGTAGTCGCAATAGTAGCAGTTGTTGTTGTTGTAGTAGTAGTTGTTGTTGTAGTTGTCGTAATAGCTAAAGTAGTAGCAGCAGAGGTAGTAGAAGTAGCAGTAACAGTTGGCATATTAGTAGTAATAGTTTTATTAGAAGTAATAGTCATAGTAGTTGTAGCAACAGTAGTTGAAGTAATGATTGTAGCAGTCATAGTAGTGGTCGCAGTAATAGTAATAGTAGCATGGATAGTAGTAGAAGTAGTTGTTGTAGTAGTGATAGAAGTAGAAGTAGTAGTAGTAATAGTAGTAGCAGAGTTAATAGTGCTACTAGTAACAAAAGTAAAAGAATTAGTAGTAGAAGCAGTAGTGGTATTAGTAGGAGTAGCAGTAGTTATAGTAGCTGAAGTTGTAGTAGTAGTAATAAAAGTAGCATAAGTAGTAATAGCAATAGTAGAAGTAACAGTAGCAGTAGTAGGTACTAGTTGTAGCCATAGGAGTAGTAGTACTACTAATAATAGTAGTATTAATAAATGTAATAGTTGTATTAGCTGCAGTAGTAGCAGTAGTTGCAGTGGTAGAAGTAGTAGTCATAGCTGTTGTAAGAGCAGCAGCAGCTGTTACAGCAGTAGTAGTAGTGGAAGTTGTAGTGCGAATCGTAGCAATAGTATTTATCGCAGTAGTAGTAAAAGTAGTGGTAGTAGTAGTAGTAGTAATAGTAGTCATGCTAATAGTACTAGTAGTAGTAGTGGTAGTAGAAGAAGTAGTAGTAGTACTACTAGTAGTAGCCGTAATAGTAGTAGGAATAATAGTAGTAGTACTAGCTATCGCAGTAATAGCAGTAGCATGAGCAACAGAAGTAGAAGTAGTAGTATAGTAGCAGTAGCTGCAGCAGCAGCAGTAGTAGCTGTAGTGGTAGTAATTGTAGTAGAAGTAGTAGTAGTGGTTGTAATAGTAAGACTAGTAGTTGAAATAGCAGTAGTAGCTGTAGTGGTAGTAGTAGCACTAGCAGCTGTAGTAGCTATACTAACTGTAGTAGTAGTAGTAGAAGTAGTAGTGGTAGTGGCAGTATTAGTAGCAATAGTAATAATAACTGTAGTAGTAGTAGTAATAGTTCCTGTAGTAGCAGTAGTAATAGTTGCAATAGTAGTAGTATCAGCAGTAGTAGTAGTAGTAAGAGTAGTAATAGTAGTTGTAGTGGTAGTAGTAATAGTACTAGTAGTAGCAGTAGTAGCAGTAGTAGTAGTAGTACTAGTAGTAGTAGCAGCAGCAGTAGTAGTAGCACTAGTAGTAGCAATAGTAGCAGTACTAGCAGTAGTAGCGCTAGTAGTAGCAATAGTAGCAGTACTACTATTACTAGTACTACTACTACTAGTAGTAGTAGTACGAGTTGTAGTAGCTATAGGACTAGTACTAGTAGTAGTTATTGTTGTAGCAACAGTAGCAAAATTAGTATCAGTAGTAGTGGTAGTAGTTGTTGTAGAAGTAGTAGTTGTTGTACTAGTAAGACTATTAGTTATAGTAGCAGTAGTAGCTGTAGTGGTAGTAGTAGCACCAGCAGCTGTAGTAGCTGTAGTAACTATAGTAGAAATAGTAGAAGTTGTAGTTGTAGTGGCCGTAGTAGTAGCAATAGCAATAGTATCTGCAGTAGCGGTAGGAATAGTAGCAGTAAGAGTAGTAATAGTAGTAATACTAGTAGTTGCATTAATAGCAGGAGTAGTAGTAGTACTAGTAGTAGTGGTAGCAGTAGTAGTAGTAGCACTAGTAGTAGAAATAGTAGCAGTAGTACTAGTAGTAGTAGTAGTAGTTATTGTTGTTGTTGTTGTTGTTGTTGCACAAGTTGTAGTAGCTATAGGAATAGTAGTAGTTGTTGTTGTAGCAGCAGTAGCAAAAGTAGTAGCAGTAGTAGTGGTAGTAGCTGCTGTAAAAGTAGTAATTACAGTACTTGTAGTACTAGCATCTTTAGTAGTAGCAGTATAAGTAGAACCCGTAGTAGTTGTTGTTGTAGTAGTAGTAGTACTACTACTAGTAGTAGAAGTTGTTGTACTAGTTGTACTAGTAGTAGCAACAACAGTGATAGCTGTAGCCGCTGTAGTAGTAGTAGTAGTAGTAGTAGCAGTTGTTGTGGAAGTAGTAGTGGTAGGAGAAGCAGTTGTAGTAGTAGAAGTACTAGTAACAGTAGTAGTATTAGTGGTAATAGTATTAGTTGTAGTAGTAATAGTAGTAGGTGTAGGGGTAGGAGTAGTAGTAGGCGCAGTAGTAGTAGTAGTAATAGTAGTAGGTGTAGGGGTAGGAGTAGTAGTAGGAGTAGTAGTAGTAGTAGTATTAGTAGTAGGAGTGGTAGCAGTAGCTGTAGTAGCAGTAGCTGTAGTAGCAGTAGTAGCAGTAGTAAGAGTAGTAGTAGGAGTATTAGTAGTAGTAGTAGTAGTAGTAATAGTAGTAGTAGTAGTGGCAGCGGTAGTAGTAGTAATAGTAGTAGTAGTAGTCGTAGTAGTAGTAGGAGTAGTAGCAGTAACAGTTGTAGTAGTAGTAGTAGCAGTAGTAGTAGTAGCAGTGGGACTAGTTTGAGGAGTAGTTGTTATAGTTGTAGTAGTACTAGTAGGACTAGTTGGAGGAGTAGCTATTGTAGTTGTAGCAGTAGTAGCAATAGTAGTAGTAGTTGTTGTTGTAGTAGTAGTGGTAGAAGTAGTAGTTATTATTGTTGTTGTTGTTGTAGTTATGGTAGTTGTAGTAGTAGTAAGAGTAGTAGTAGGACTAGTAGTTGTAGTTATAGTAGTAATAGTTGTTATCACAATAGTAGTAGTAGTAGTAGTAGTGGTAATTGTAGCATTAATAGTAATAGTACTATTAGTCATAGTAGTGTAATAGTAGCAGTAATAGGCGGAGTAGTAGTAGTAGTGGTAGTAGTAATAGGTGAAGTAGTAGTAGTAGTATAAATAGAAGTAGTAGTTGTAGTACTAGTAGTAGTAGTTATTGTCGTTGTAATAACAGTAGTAGTACTAGTAGTAGTAGTAAGAATAGTATTAGGAGTATTGGTCGTACAAGTAGTAGTAGAAGTAGGAGCATTTATAGTAGAAATAGTAGTGGTAGTTACCGTACTAGTAGCAGTTGTAGTAGTTGTAGTAGTAATAGTTGTAGTAGTTGTAGTAGTAATAGTAGTAATAGCAGTCGTAGCAATAGTAGTTGTAGCGGAAGGGGAAGTTGGTGTAGGAGTAGCATTAGTAGAAGTAGTAGTTGTTGTTGTTGTAGTTGCAGTTGTCATGGCAGCAGCAATAGCAGTAGTACTAGTGTTAGTACCAGTAGTAGTAGTAGTGGTAGTAGTAGTAGTTGTTGTTGTTGTTGTTGTCATACCAATAGCAGTAGTGGCAATGGTAGCACCAAAAATAGTAGTTGTAGTAGTAGGAGCAGAAGCAGTAGTAGTTGTAGCTGCGGTAGTAGTAGTGGTGGTAGTAGTAGTAGTAGTTAGAGTAGTGGTAGCAGTAGTGTTCATAGTAGCTACAGTAGTAGTAGTAGCTGTTGTTGCAGTAGTAGTAGTTGTAGTAGTAATAGTAGTAGAAACAGTAGTTGTTGTTGTAGTAGTTGTTGTTGTTGTTGTGGTAGTAAGAGTAGTAGCAGTAGTAGTAGCAGCAATAGTAGTATCTGAAGTAGTGGTAGTTGGAGATTTTGTTGTAGTAGAAGTTGTAGTAATAATAGTGATAGTAGGTATGTTAGTAGTTACAGTAGTAGTAGTAGTAGTTGTAGTAGTAGTACTAGTAGTAGTAGTAGCCGCAATAGCAGTAGAAGTAGATCAATAGTAGTAGTAGAGCAATAGTAGTCATTGTAGTAGTTGTAGAAGTTGTAGTATCACCAGTAGTAGTAGTTGTAGTAGTTGTGGCAGTAATCGTAGTAATAAGAGAAGTAATAGTAATAGTGGTAGTCGCAGTTGAAGTAGCAGTACTAGCGTTAGTAGTAGTAGTAATGGTAGTAGTAGTAGTTGTTGTTGTTGTTGTTGACATTGTAGTAGTAGTGGTGGTGGTTGTAGTATTTGTAGTCGTAGTAGTTGCAATAGAAGTAGTAGTAGTAGTCGTAGTAGTAGTAGCGAAGGCAGTAGTAGCAGTAATAGTAGTAGTAGCTATAGTAGGTGAAGTAATAGTTGTTTTAGTAGTAGTAGTAGTAGGAGTCATTGTTGTACTACTTCTGTCGGTAGTGAAGTAGCGACAGTAGCAGCAATAGTAGTAATTGTAGTTGTTGCGGCAGTAGCGGCAATAGAAGTAGTTGTAGCAGCAGCAATAGTAATAATAGTAGTAGCAGCGGTAGTAGTGGTAGGAGTAGTCATAGTAGTCGCAATTCATGCAGCAGTAGTAGTCGTAACAATAGTAGTATTATTAGTTGTAGTAGTAGTAGCAGTAGTTGGAGTAATATAAATATTAGCAGTAGTAGCAGTAGTAGTAGAAATAGTAGCAGGATTAGGAGAAGTAGTGTAGTAGCGGTTGCAGTAGTTGTAGTAGCACAAGTAGTATTAGTTGTAGTCATGGTGGTAGAAAAAGTAGTACTAGTAGTGGTAGTCGTAACCATAGTAGTAGTAGTAGCAGTAATGGTAGTTGTAGGAGAAGTTGTGGTAATATTAGTAGCAGTGGCAGCATCAGCAGCAGTAGTAGGAGTGTTAGTGCAATTGTAGTAATAGTAGTAGTAGAAGTAGCAATAATTATAGTAGTACTAGTTGTATTAGTAGCAGTAGCAGTACTAGTAGTAGTAGTAGTAGTAGTAGCAGTAGTAGTAGTAGTAGTAGTAGTAGCAGCAGTAGTAGTAGTAGTAGTAGCAACAGTGCTAGTAGTAATAGTAGGAGTAAGAGTAATTGTAGTAGTATTGGTAGTAGCAGTATTAGGAGTAGCAGTAATAGTAGCAGAAGAAGTAGTAGTAGGAGTACTAGTAGTAATAGTAGTAGTAGTTGTTGTTGTAGTAGTAGTTTAAGTTGTTATAGTAGTCAGAGTAGTAGTAGGAGTAAAAGTTGTAGTTGAAGTAGTAGTTGTTATTATTATAGTAGCAGTAGTAGACCTAGTAGAAGTAGTACTAATAGGAGCAGTAGTAAGAGTAGTGGTAGCAATAGAAGTCGCAGCAGTAGTTGCAGTAATACTTGTAGTAGTCGTAGTAGTATTAATAGTAGTAGTAGTGGCAGTAGTAGTACTAGTAGTAGTACTAAGAGTAGTAGTAGGAGTAGTAGTTATTCCACCAGTAGTAGTAGTAGTAGTAGCAATAGTAGTAGTAGTAGCAGTTGTAGTAGAAGTTGTAACAGTAGTAGTTGCAGTAGTAGTAGTTGTAGTAGTTGTAGCAATAGTAGTAGTAGTAGCATGAGTAGTAGTGGTAGTAGTAGTAGCTGTAGTAGTTGTAGTAATACTAGTAATAGTAGCAGTAATAGGAGTAGTAGCAGCAGTAGTACTAGAAGCTGTAATCGCAATTGTTGTTGTAGTAGTTGTAGCAGTAGTAATATTTGTAGTAGTATTAGTAGTTGTTGTAGAAGTAATAGAAGCAGCAACAACTGTAGTAGTAGCAGTAGTAGCAGGAGCAGCAGTTGTTGTAGTAGTAGTAGTTGTTGTTATAGTAGTTGTAGTAGTTATAGTAGCAGTAGTCGCAGCAGTAGTAGTAAGCGTGACAATAGTAGTAGGAAGTATTAGAAGTAGTTAGTAGTAGAAGAAGTTGTAGTAGCAACAACAGTAGTTTGTAGTAGTATTAGTAGTAGTAGCAGCAGTAGTTGTAGCACAGTAGTAGGAGTAGTAATTGTGGTAGTCATAGTAGTAGAAGTAGTAGAAGTAATAGTAGTAGTAGTACAAGTGGTATTGGTAATAGTTGTTGTTGTAGAAGGAGTAGTATTAGTAGTAGTAGAATAGTAGTAGTAGTCGCAGTAGGAATAGCTGTAGTAATAGTAGTAGTAGTGGTAGTCGTAGTAGTAGTAGTAGTTGTTGTTGTTGTAGTAGTAGTAATAGTAGTAGTAGTAGTAGTAGTAGTAGCTATGGCAGCAGTAGTAGCAACAGTAGTGGTAGTAGTACAACTAGTACCCTAGCTGTAGTGGTAGTAGTAGTGGTAGCAATAGTAGTCGTAGTTGTAAGAATAGCAGCTGCAGTAGTTGTAGTAGTTGTAGCACTAGCAGCAGCAGTAGTAGTACCAGTAGGAGTTGTAGCAGCAGCAGATGTAGTAATAGTAGTAGTGCTATTAACAGCAGCACCAGCAGCAGTAGTTGTACTAGTAGTGTTAGTTATAGCAGTAATAGCAGTGGTAGTAGTTGTTGCAATAGTAATAGGAGTTGGTGTAGCAGTAGGAGTAGTAGTTGTAGTAGAAAGAGTACTAGTAGTAGTAGTAGCAATAGTAGTAATAGTAGTAAGAGTAGTAGCAGAAGTAGTTCTAGTAGTAAGAGCAGCAACAGTAATAGTAGTAGTCATTAATCGGTGCAGGTGTAGTAGGAGTAGCTGTAGGAGATGTAGTAGTAGTAGTACTAGTTGCAGTAGTAGTAGCTGTAGTAGTAGTAGGAGTAGCAGTAGTAGTGGTAGCAGTAGTAGTAATAGCAATAGTAGTAGTAGTGGTAGTTGTAGTAGTAGGCATAGTAGTAGTAGTAGAAGTAGTAGTAGTAGTAGTAGTAGTAGTAGTAGTAGTAGTAAGAATAGTAGTAGGAGTAATAGTTGTAGTTGTAGAAGTAGTAGTTATTATAGTAGCAGTAGTAATAGTCGTTGTGGTAGTAGTAGAAACAGTAGTAGTAGTTGTAGCAGTAGTATTTCTAGTAGTAGTAGTAAGAGAAGTAGTAGGAGTAATAGTTGTAACAATAGTGGTAGTAGTAGCCACAGCAGTACTAGTAGTAGCTGTAGTAGCCGCCTTAACAGCAACAGCAGAAGCAGCAACCGAAGCAACTGTAGCAGCTGTAGGAGTACCAGCCAGAGTATTAGTAGTAGCTGTTGTACTAGTAGTAGTAGCAATACTAGAAGTAATAGTATGCATGGTAGTAGTAATTGTAGTAATAGTAGTAGTAGTAGTAGTAGATGTTGTTGTTGTTGTTGTTGTTGTTGTTGTAGTAGTAGTAATAGTAGCAGTAGTAGTAGTAGTAGTAATTGGAGGAGGAGGAGGGGTAGTAGTAGCAAAAAAAATGGTAGTAGTATTTGTAGTAGTAGTAGTAGTAGTGGTGGTAGTAGTAGTAGTAGTAGTAGTAGTAGTAGTAGGAGTTTGAGTAGAAATAGTTGAAGAAGTAGTAGTAGTAGTATTTGTTGTTGTTGTAGTAGTAGTAGTTGTTGTTGTAGGAGTAGGAGTAGTAGTAGTAGAAGCTTGAGTAGAAGTAGGAGGAGTAGTAGTGGTAGAAGTAGTTGTAGTCGTAGTAGCAACAGCAGTTGTAGTAGTAGTTGTACTAGGACTTGTAGTTGCCGTAGTAGAAGTAGTGGTAGTAGTATTTGTAGTAGTGATATTAGTTGCATTTGTAGCAGTTATAGTAGTAGCAGTAGTTGTTGTTGTAGTAGTAGTAGTAGTAGTACGAGCAGTAGTAGCAGTAGGAGTTGGAGGAGTACTAGTTGTGGTAGCAATTGTAGAGTAGTAGTAGTAGGAGTAGTAGTTGTAGTAGTTGTAGTAGCAGTTGTTGTAGCAAGAGTAGTAGAAGTAGTAATAGTCGGAGTAGCTGTAGTAGTAGTAATAGAAATAGTAGTAGCAGTAGTAGCAGTAGTAGGACAGTTAGGAGGAGGAGTAGTAGTAGTAGGAGTTGTAGTAGTAGTTAGAATATTTGTAGTAGCAATAGTAGTGGCTGGAGCAGTTCTAGTAGGAGTATTAGGATTAGTAGTAGTCGTAGTATTAGTAATAGTAGGAGTAGTAGTCGTTGTAGTAGTAGCAGTAATAGTAGTAGTAGTATGAGTGGGAGAACTAGTAGTAGTAGTACTAGTAGGATTAGGAGTGGGACTAGTAGTAGTATCAGTAGTAGTTGAAGTAGTGGTACTAGTAGCAGCAGTAGTAGTAGTACTAGTAGTATTAGTAATAGTAGTAGCAGCAGTTGTAGCTGTAGTAGTGGTAGTCATAGTAGAAGTAGCAGTCATAGAAGGAGTAGTAGTAGTCGAAGGATTAGGAGCATGAATAGTTGTAGTAGTCGTAGGAGTAGTAGTAGTAGCAGTTGTACCAGAAGTAGAAGTAGTAGCAGTAGCAGTAGTGGTAGTAGTCATTGTAGTTGTAGTAGTAGTAGTAGTAGTAATCGAAGTGGTATAATTGCAGTAGCAGTCGTCGCAATAGTTGGAGTAGTAGTAGTGGTAATAGTAGTCGTTGTAGTAGTACTTGTTGTTGTAATTGCATTAGAAGTAGGAGTAGTAGTAGTAATAGTAGTAGTAGTAGTAGAAGTAGTAGTTGTAGTAGCAACAGTAGTTGTTGTTGTAGCAATAGTAGTAGAAGTAGTAGTACTAGGAGGAGTAGCAGTAGTTGCAGGAGCAGTAACAGTCGTAGTAGTAATAGAAGCAGTAGCAGCAGTAGTAGCAATAGTAGGACAATTAGAAGTAGTAGTAGTAGTAGTAGTAGTAGTAGTAGTTAGAATAGTTTCAGTAGCAATAGTAGTGGTAGGAGCAGTTGTAGTAGGAGTATTAGGATTAGTAGTAGTCATAGTACTAGTAATAGTAGGAGTAGTAGTCGTAGTAGTAGTAGTAGTAATAGTAGTAGTAGTACGAGTAGGAGAACTAGTAGTAGTACTAGTAGGATTAGGAGTGGGACTAGTAGTAGTATTAGTAGTAGTTGAAGTAGTAGTACTAGTAGTAGTAGTAGTAGCAGCAAGAACAGCTGTAGTAGTGGTAGTCATAGTAGTAGCAGCAGTAGTAGAAGGAGTACTAGTAGTCGAAGGATTAGGAGCAAGAATAGTTGTAGTAGTCGTAGTAGTAGTAGTAGCTATTGTAGGAGTAGTAGTAGTAGTAGCAGTAGCGGTAAAAGTCGTTGTAGTTGTAGTAGTAGTAGTAGTATTAGTAATCGGAGTAGTAGTTCTTGTAGTAGTAATAGGAGTAGCTATAATTGCTGTAGAAGTCGTAGCAATAGTTGGAGTAGTAGTAGTGGTAGCAGTAGTCGTTGTAGTAGTACTTGTTGTAATTGCATTAGAAGCAGGAGTAGTAGTAGTTGTTGTTGTTGTAGTAATAGAAGTAGTTAGAGTTATAGTAGTAGTCGTAGTAGTAGTAGCAGTAGTAGTAGTCATTGTAGTTGTTGCAATAGTAAGCGTAGTTGCAGTAGGAGTAGCAATAGTAGCGGTAGGAGAAGTTATGGTAGTAGCAGTAGCAATAGTAGTGTTAGTAGTTGTACCAGCCGTTGTAGTAGTAGTAGTGGATATTGTTGTAGTAATACTAGTGGCATTCGCAGTCGTAGTAGTAGTATTTGTAGCAGCAGCAGTAGAAGTAGAAGTAATTGTATGTGGTACTAGTAATTGTAGTAGTAGTTGTTGTTGTTGTAGTAAATGTAGTAATAGGAGTAGCAGCAGTAGTTGAAGTGACCATATTTGTAGCAGTAGTAGTAATAATAATAGAGTTAGTAGCAGTAGTAGTAGTAGTAGATTTAATAGGAGTAGTAGTAGTGGTGGTAGAAGCAGTTCAAGTAGTAGGAGTAGTAGTAGTACAATTACTCCCACTATTATTGCAACAACTCCCACTATTACTCCAGCAACTACAACTCCTACTATTACTGTTACTACTATTACTACTACTAATCCTCCTCTAACTTGTGCAACTACTACTACTGCCGCTACTCATACTCCTACTCCTACTCCTACTACTACTACAACTCCTCCTACTACTACTGCAATAACAACAACTACTATAAATACTATTACTGCTACTTTTACAACTACTTCTATTGCTATTCCTACTACTACTATTACTACTACTACTACTACTACTACTACTACTACTACTACTTCTATTGCTACTTCAACAACTACTCCAATTACTGCTTTTGCGACTGGTACTTGGACTACTGCTACTACTACTATTGCAACAATTACTACTACTTCTACTACGTCTGTTGCTATATCTACTCCTACTACTACTACTATTACTACTACAACTACTACTACTCCTGCTGCTGCTGCTGCTACTACTACTACTGCTACTATTACTACTACCACTACCACTATTACTGTACTATTATTACTACTACTTTCACTATTGTTACTAATGTTACTACTACTGCTATTGCTAGTACTACTGTTGTGGTTACTACTGCTATTCTGTGGTTACTACTACTACTACTACTACTACTACTACTATTATTACTTTTATCACTATGACTTCTAGAACTGCTACTACCGTTGCTACTAATTCTACTACCACTACTAATACTACTATTGCTACTACTACTCCTGCTGATATTATTACTGCGAATAGTACTAGTACTACTACCACTACCACTACTACTATTGCGTGTGCTTGTGCTACTACTACTCTAACTACTGCTAGTACTGCTGCTGCTACAACTAATACTTCAACAATCACTACTACTACGACTTTTACTACTACTATTGGTACTACTACTACTAGTACAACTATACTACTATGGTTGCTACTACTGCTACTGCTACAATGAGTAATACTACTACTTCCACTACTACTTCGACTACTACAAATATTACTACAACTGCTACTACTACTACCACTACTACTACTACTACTACGACTACTACTACTACAAATCCAGTTGCTACTATTACTACTATTATTACTACTACAACAACCACAACTACTACTACTATTCCTACTGCTACAACTATGACTTCTACTACCGCTACTGCTACTCCAACTACAATAACAACTACTACTACTATTAATACTCCTACTGCTACTACTACTAGTAGTACCACTACTCCAACTAGTATTCCTTCTCCTATATGTATTCCTACTACTGCTCCACTACTTTCACTATTACTACGACTACTACTACTACTACTGCAACTACTACTGCTGCTGCTCCTACTACTATTACTTCTACTTCTACAACAACTACTACTGCTACTAGTAGTAAGACTACAACTACTACTACTGCTATTGCTATTATTACTACAGCTACTGCTACTACTAATGCGACTACTACTGCTACTGTTGTTGTTGCTGCTATTGTGACTATTTCTACAACTACTACAATTACTACTCCTCTTGTTGCTACTACTACTGCTGCTACTACTACTACTACTGTTGTTGCTCTTGCATTTACTAATAAGCCTACTACAACTACTACTATTACCCCTACTGCGACTGCTACTACAACAACAACTATTGATGCTACTACTAATACTACTAATACTATGGAACTAGTACTGCCAATGTTGTTGTTGCTGTTGCTATTGTTTCTATTAATACTACTACTCCTACTAGTTCTACTGCTACCACTATTAAAACTAAAACTACTGCTACTACTACTATGACTACTGCTACTAGTTTTGCTACTACTATTACTGCTACTACTAACGCCACTACAGCAACTATTATAACAAATACTGCTAGTACAACGACAACAACAACTACTACTGCTGTTGCTGCTGCTGCTTCTACTACTACTTGTACTACTACTACTATTACTGCGGTTGCTACTACTACTTGGACTACTACTGCTAGTACTATTACAACTACTACTACCACTGCTACTAATGTTGCTACTGCTACAACTACACTTACTACTGCCACTACTACTACTACTACTATTACGACAACTATTGTTACTCCGACTAATACTATTCCTACTACTACTAGTATTACTGTTAATACTACTACTACTACTACTACTTCTGCAACTATGACTACGACTACTACTACTAATAGTTCTGCTACTACCACTACTACTACTGCTACTACAACTTGTACTATTGCTACTACTACAGCTTCTACTATGACTACTACAATGACTACAGCTACTACTGCTACTACTACAACTATAACTACTCCTACTGCTATTATAGCTGTTGCTACTACTACTACTACTACTACAACAACTAGTATACTACTGAACTTGTACTATTGTTGCTGTTGCTATTGCTGCTAGTAATACTACTACTCCTACTAGTTCTACTGCTACTACTACAGAAACTACTACTACTGCTACTACTACTATGACTACTACTACTAGTTCTGCTACTACTATTACTGCTACTACTAACGCCACTACTGCAACTATTATAACAAATACTACTAGTACAACCACAACAACTACTACTGTTGCTGCTGTTGCTGCTGCTTCTTCTACTACTACTTGTACTACTACTAGTACTGCTGCTGCTGCTACTACTACTTGGACTACTGCTGCTAGTACTATTACGACTACTACTACCAATGCTACTAATGTTGCCACTACTACAACTACACTTACTACTACCACTACTACTACTACTACTATTACGACAACTACTGCTACTTCAACTAATACTATTGCTGCTACTACTAGTATTACTATTAATACTACTACTGCTACTACTACGTCTGCAACTATGACTACGACAACTACTACTAATAGTTCTGCTACTATCGCTACTTCTACTACTGCTACTACTACAACTTCTACAATGACTACTGCAATGACTACTGCTACTACTACTACTATGACTATTACTATTACAACTATAACTACTACTACTGCTATTGTAGCTGTTGCTACTACTACTACTACAACAACAACAACTAGTACTATTACTAACACTTTTGCTGCTGCTGCTGCTACTACTACTACTACTACAAATACAATCACCGTACTACTGCTCCACTCCTGCTACTACTACTTTTGCTACTAATACTACTTCTACAAGTACAACTGCTGCTACTACTTCTACTACTATTATTACCACTACAACTTATACTACTACTGCTGTTGCTGCTGCTACTATTTCTGCTACCGCTGCTACTACTACAATACCTACTTCTCCTACAGCTATACCTACTTCTTCTCCTACTACTACAACAAATACTACTGTTATTACTTCCACTGGTACTACTACTTATTCTCCTTGTACTACAACTGCTACAACTGCTACTTCTTCTGCTGGTACTACGACTTCTTCACTGGTACTACGACTTCTTCTCCTACTACTACTACTACTACTACTACTACCACCACTACGACTACAGTTATTATAACTACTTCTACTATTGTTGCTGCTGCCTCTAGTACAACAACTACTAAAACTACTACCAGTTTTATTACAACAACTACTGCTACTACTACTATTACTGCTGCTACTACTACTATTAATACTAGAACTATGACTACTACTACTACTACTACAACAACAACAACTACTACATTCCTGGCAATAACAACTGCTAGACCTTCTCTGACTACGACGACTATTGCTACTACTGCTGCTGCTACAACTACTGATATAGCTACTACTACTACTACTACTACTGCTATCTCTACTACTGCTACTGCTACTGCTATTGCTACTACCTTTAGAACTATTAATACTGCTACTAGTACTATACTACTTCTACAACTACCGCTACAAGAACTGCTATTACTCCAATAACTACTTCGATTAATACTACCACTACTACAACTACTACTGATGCTACCACTACAACTTGTGTTACAACTACTACTGCAACTACTCCTACTGCTACTATTACTACTACTACTACTACTACAACTTTTACTACTACTACTACTACTACTTTTGGTTCTACTACTACTATTACTACTACTTTTACTATGACATTTCGTACTACTACCGCTATAACTACTGCTACTTCTGCCACTAAAGCTACCAGTACTATTACTTCTACAACTAATTATACAAAAACTACACGACTGATCCTAGTACTATTATTGCTACAACTAGTATTAGTACTGCTACTACTCTTACGACTACTACTTCTGCTACCACTACTACCACTAATAATACTACTATTACTACTGCTGCTGCTGCTGCTAGCACTACTAGTACTACTATTACTGTGACTATTGCTGCTAAAACTATTACTACCAATACTACTACTTTTGCTACTACTTCTACAACTACTACTACTACAAATACTAGTACCACTACTACTACTGCTGCTACTACTACTACTACCACTACTATTGCTACTACTACTACTACTACAACTACTACTACAACAACAACTACAACTACTACGACTATTGCTACTGCTGCTACTACTACTACTACTACTGCTACTTGTACTAGTACTTCTACTACTAATACTACTACTATTAACACCACTACTACTACTACCACTTATGCTACTACTATTGCAACAAATACTGCTACTACTACAGTTGCTACTTCTAAAATGCTACTGCTACTACTACTTCTCCTACTAAAAAAAATAGGCACTACTAGTACTACTTCTATGACTACTACTACTGCTACTACTCCTACTGCAACTATATGTACTACTATTACTACTACTGCTTCTACTTTTGTCACTTCTCCTACTACTACTGTTAAGCCTACAACGACTAATGGTACCGCAACTACTACTGCTACTATTGCTACTACTACAACTACTATAGCTGCTATGATACTACTACTACTACTACTTCTACTGCTAATACTTCTACTAGTACAGTTACTACCGCTAATACTATTACTACTATGACTACTACTACTACCTCTACTATTATTTCTACTGCAACTAATAGCACTACTACAGCTACTACAACTGCTACTTTTGCTACTACCATGACAACTAGGGCTACTACTACAGATAATAACAACAACTACTACTTCTCCTACAACAACCACAACTAATACTACTACTACTATAACAGCTACTACTACTTCTACTACTTCTACTCCTACATCCACTAGTACTACTACTACTATTACTACTAATTCTACTATTATTACTACTACTCCTATTACTACTACTACTGCTACTACTATTATCACTAATACTACTAAAATAACAACTACTACTACTATAAATACGACTAATACTAATACTACTAATACTACTATTACTACCACTACCACTACTGCTTCTACTATGACTACCAATACAACTGCTACTATTGCCACTACTACTTCTATTACTACTACACCTCCCCACTACTAGTACAATGACTGCTACTACTACTACTACTACCACCACCACCACCACCATCACTACTACTACTACAACCACTACACTACTACTACAACTACTTCTACCCTACTACTACTACTACTACTACTACTATTGTTGCTACTACTACAACAACTCATGCTGCTACTTCAACTCTAACTCCTAAAACTACTCCTATAGCTACTACTACTACTACTAGCATTATAGTAGCAGTAGTAGTAGTTGTTGTTGTTGTATTAGTAGTAGTAGTAGTGGTAGGAGTAGTGGTGGGAGTGGGAGCTAGCATAGGAGTAGTAGTAGTGGTAGTAGTAGTGGTAATAGTAGCATTAGTAATAGCAGTAGTAGTTGTAGTAGTGGTGATAGTTGTAGTGTTAGTAGTTGTAGTAGCAGTATGAATAGTAGCAGGAGTAGGATTAGGAGTCATAGTAGTCGTAGTAATAGTAGTAGTAGCAACAGCAGCAGCAGCAATAGTAGTAGTAGTAGTAGTTATAGTTGTAGTAGTAGCAATCATAGGAGTAGGAATAGTAGCATTAGTAGTTGGTGTAGCAGTTGTAGCAATAGTTGTAGTAATCAAAGTAGGCATAGCAGAAGTAGTAGGAGTTATAATTGTAGTAGTAGTAGTAGCAACAATAGTAATTATAATAGTAGTATTAGTAGTTGTAGTAGGAGTAGTAATTGTAGTAGTAGTATTAGTAAAAGTAATAAAAGTAGTAGTACTAGTAGTATTTATAGTAGTAATAGGACTAGTAATCACAGTAATATTAGTAGTAGTAGTACTAATAGCAGTTATAGTATTAGTAGTGGTTGTAGTTGTAGTAGTAGTTGTTGTTGTTGTTCATGTTGTACTAGTAGTAGTAGTAGTTATAGGAGGAGCAGTAGCTGTAGCAGTAGTAGTTGGTGTAGAGATTATATTAGTACTAGTAATCAATGTTCTAGTGGTTGTAGTAGTAGCAGCAGTAGCAGCAATAGTAGTAATAGTAGTGGCAGTTGCAGCAGTGGTAGTATTATGAGTGAAAGTGGTAGTAGTAGTAGATGTAGTACCAGTAATGGTAGAAACAGTAGTAGTGGTTGAAGCAACAATAGTGGTAGCAGAAGTAGTATTAGAAGAAGTTGTAGTAGTTGTGGTAGAAGTCGCAACAGCAATACTAGTGGTCGAAGTTGTTGTTATTGTAGTAGTAGTAATTTTAGCGATCATAGTTGTAGCAGTTATAGTAGCCATAGTGGTCATAGTAGCAGTAGTAATACTAGTAATAGTAGAAGTAGCAGTATTAGTATCAGTAGTAGTAGTAATAGTAGTAGTAGCAGCGAAAGTGTGGTAGTAGTAGTGGCAATAGCAATTATAGTAGCAGTAGTAGTGGCAGTAGTAGCGATAGTAGTAGCAGTAGTAGATTGCAGGAATAGTAGTAGTAGTAGTATTAGTAGCAATAGCAATAGTAGTAGTTTTAGCTGTAGTGTTAGCAATAGTTGTAGCAGTAGCAATAGTAGTCGTAATAGTAGGAACAACAATAGCTGTAGTGGTCGTAGCACTAATAGTAATAGCAGTAGTAGTAGCAAAAGTAGTAGCAGTAGTGCAAGTAGTAGTAGTAGCAAAAGCAGCAGCAATAGTAGCAGCAGCGGTAGTAGTAGCAGTAGCAACAGCAGTAGCAGTAGTAGTAGTTACAGTAGTTGTAGGTCTAGTAGTAATAGGATTAGTAGTAGTAGTAGTAGCAATAGTAGTAGTAGTAGTAGTAGTAGTAGTAGCAATAGTAGTAGTAGTAGTAGTTATCGTAGTAGTAGCAGTAGTACCTATGTAGTAGCAGTAGTAGTTGTAACTGTAGCAGTAGTAGCAGTATTAGTGTTGTAGCAGTAGTAGGAGTAGCAACGATCATAGAAGTGGTAGTAGTACTAGTCATAGTAGCCGTAGCAAAAGTAGTAGAAGTAGAAGCAGTAGTAATAGTTGTTGTTGTCATTGTACTAGCAGCAGCAGCAGCGGCAGTAGTAGTAGTAGTAGCAGCAGCAGTAGCAAAAGTAGTAATTGTAGCAGTTTTAGTAGCAATTGCAGTAGTAGTAGTTTTAGTAGCAGCAATAGTAGTTGTAGTCAAAGCTGTAGTACTAGTAGTAGTGCTAGTAGTAGTGGTAGACACAGTACTAGTAGTACTATTAGTTGTAGTAGTAACAGCAGCAATAACACAATAGTAGCAGTAGTAATAGTAGTGACAACAATAGCAGCAGCAGCAGCAGTAGTAGTAGCAACAGCAAGAGCTATAGTAGTAGTAGTAGTAGTATTAGCACTAGCAATTGTAGTAGTTATGGTAGTACTAGAAGTAGTAGTAGTAGTAATGGTAGTACTAGTAGTGGTCGTAACAGCAGCGGCCATGGTAGAAGATGTAGTAGCAGTTGTAGTAGTAGCAGTAGCAGTAGTACTACTACTAGCCGTGGTTATAGTAGTAGTAGTAGCCATAGTAGTATTAGTAGTATTAGTTGTAGTAGTGGTAGAAGTAGCATTAGTAATTGTAGAGGTAGTAGTACTAGCCATAGTACAAGTAGTAGTAGTATCAGAAATAGTAGTAATAGTAGTAGTCGTAGTATTAAGAGTAGGAGAGATAGTTGTAGATATTGTAGTAATAGCAGAAGTGATAGCAGTAGAAGCAATAGTAGTTACAGTAGTAGTAGTTGCATTAGTTGTTGGAGTAGTAGTAGTAGGAGTAGTAGTAGCAGTGGTGGTAGCAGTAGTGGCTTTAGTAGCAGTAGCAGTATTAGTAGTGGTAGTAGTACCAGCAATAGCAGTTATTATTGTCATAGTACTAGCAGTAGTAGCTATTGTTGTAGTTGTAGGAGTTGTAGTTGTAGTTGTAGTAGCAGTAGTAGTTGTAGTAGTAGCGGTAGTAGCAGAAGTAGTAGTAGTAATAGTAATAATAATAGCAGCAGTAGAAATAGCAGCAGCAGCAGCAGTAGTAGTAGTAGTAGTAGTAGTAGTAGTAGTAGTAGTAGTAGTAGTAGTAGTAGTAGTAGTAGTTGCAATAGTCATAGTAGTAGTAGGGGTGGTAGCAGTACTAATAGTAACAGTCATAGCAAAATTAGTAGCTATAATACAAGCAATAGGAGAAGTATAAGCACTAGCAGTAGTAGCAGCACTCCAAGTAGTAGCAGTACTAGTAGTAGTAACATTAGCAGCCACAACTGTAGTAGCAGCAACATTAATAGTAGTAGTGGTGGTAGCAGTAGTTGAAGCTGCAATAGTAGTAGTAGTAGTATTAGCAGTGGTAGCCATAGTACTAGTAGTAGCTGTAGCAGCAATAGTTGTAGTAGTAATGGTAGCAGTAGTAGGAGTAGTAGCAGTGACAGCAGCAGCGGTAGTAGTAGCAAAAGCAGCATCAGCTGTAGCAGCAGCAGTAGCAGCAGTACAAGTAATAGTAGTTGTATTAGTAGTAGTATTAGTTATGGTAGTTACTAGTAGTTGTATTAGTAGTAGTATTAGTTGTGGTAGTAGCGGTAGTAGTAGTTATGCTAGTAGCAGCAGGAGCTGCATTAGAAGAAGTAGTAGCAGTTGTAGTTCTAGCAGCAATTGTAGTACTAGTACTAGTAAAGATGCAGCTGATGTAATAGCGGTAGTAGTAGTAACAGTACTAGTATTAGTAGTGTTAGTTGTAGTCATAGCAGAAGTAGGAGTTCTAGTAGTAGTTAAAGTACTAGTAGTGATAATAGTTGTAGTAGTAGTAGTGGGAGCCATAGTAGTAGCTATAGCAGTAAGAGTAGTAATAGTAGTACTAGTAGTAGTAGTAGTAGTAGTAGTAGTAATAGTAGTAGTAGCAACAATAACAATAGTAGTAGTAGTAGCAGCAACAATAGCAATAGTAGTAGTAGTAGGAGCAGTAGTAGTAGCGGTAGCGGTAGTATTTGCTATAGTAGTAGAAGTAGTAGTTGTAGTATGTGAATTAACAATAGTAGTGGTAGTAGTAGCAGTAGTAAGAGTAGTTGTAATAGTAGTAGAAGTAGTAGTCACAGTCGTAATTATTATTATTGTGGTAGAAGTAGTAGTACTAGCATTAGTCGCAGCAGTAGTAGCAATAGTGGTAGTAGTAGTTGCAGTACTAGTTGTAATTGTAGTAGCCATAGTAGTAGTAGCAGTAGTAGTTGTAATACGAGCATTAGTAATAGCAGTAGAAGCAGTAGTAGTTTTAGTTGGAATAGTAGTACTAGCAATAGTTGAAGTTGTAGTTGTCGTTGTTGTAGTAGTGTTAGTAGTAGTAGCAGGAGTAGTAGTTTTAGTGTTAGTAGTAGTAGCATTAGAAGTAGTAGTAGTAGTAATAGTAGAAGTAGTTGTAGTAGTAGTAGTAGTAGTAGTAGCAGCAGCAATAGTAGAAGTTGTAGTAGTAGTAATAGTAGAAGTAAAAGTATTAGTAATAGTAATAGTAGTAGTGTAGTAGTAGTAGTAGAAGTTGTTGTAGTAGGGGTAGTAGAAGTAGCTGTAGTAGTTGTAGTTTTAATTGTAGTAGTCACAAAAGAAGTTATAGTAGTAGTAATCATAGTAGTAGAAGTAGAAGGAGTAGTAGTACCAGTTATAGTCATATTAGTAGCAGTAGTAGTAACAATAGTAGTTGTGGTAGTAGTTGTAGTATTAGCGGTAGTAGTAGTCGAAGTAGTAGCAGTAATAGAAGTTGTAGTATCAGTAGTTGCAGTAGTAGTAGACACAGGAGTAGCAGCAGTAGTTGTTGTAGTAGCAGCAGTAGTAGTAATAGTATTAGTAATAGTAGTAGTAGTTGGTGTTGTTGTTGTTGTAGTTGTAGAAGTAGTAGTAGCAGTAGAAGTAGTAGTCGCAGTAGAAGTAGTAGTAGTAGTAGTAGTAATATTAGTCATAGTAGTAGGAGTAGTTGTATGAGTAGGGACAAAAGTAGTTGCAGATGTGGCAATAAGAGTGGAAGTAGTAGTATTAGTTTGAGTTGTAGCTATAGTTGTACCACAAGTACTAATAGATGTTGTACTAATAGGAGCAGGAGTAGTAGTACCAGTAGCAATAGTGGTAGTAGTAGTAGTTGCAGTAGCTGTCGATTCAGGAATAGTAGTAGCAGCAGCAGCTGTAGTAGTAGTAGTAGTGGCTGAAGTAGTTGTTCCAGAAGTAGTCGGAGTAGTAGTAGCTGTAGTAGTAGTAGTTGTTGTAGTAGTAGTAGTTGTCGTGGTGGTAGTAGTAGTAGTAGTAGTAGTGGTAGTTGTAGTAGTAGGAGCAGGAGTAGTAGTAGTGGTAGTCATAGTTGTTGTTGTAGTAGTAGTAGTATTAGTAGTAGTTGTAGTAGAGGTAGTAGCAGTAGTAGTAGTACTATTAGGAGTAGGAGTATTAGTAGTAGTATTAGCAGTGGGAGTACTAATAGCAGTAGTAGTTGTATAAGTAATAGTTGTAGCAGTAGCAGCAGCAGTAGTAGTAGTAGTAGTAGTTGCAATAGTTGTAGTAGTAGTAGTAGTAGTAGTAGTAGTAGTAGTAGTAATTATAGTAGATGTTGGAGCAGTAGATGTGTTAGTAGTCGTAGTTGTAGTAGTAGTGTACTAGTTGCTGCAGTAGCAGTAGTGTTAGTAGTAGTAGTGGAAATAGTAGCAGTAGCAGTAGTAGTCATAGTAAGAGTAGTAGTAATAGTAATTGGAGTAATTTTTGTTGTAGTAGTAGTAGTAGCAGTAGTTGTAGTAGTGGTGGTGGTGGTGGTAGTAGTAGTAGTGGGAGTAGGAGTAGGCATATGGGTCGGAGAAGGAATAGTGGTTGGAGTAGTAGTAATATTAGTAGTAGGAGTAGGAGTAGTAATAGTAGTAGTAGCTATAGTAGGAGTAGCAGTAGTGGTGGTAGAAGTCATAGTTGCAGCAGCAGTAGTAGTAGGAGGAGTAGTAGTAGTATTAGTAATAGTTGCCTTAGTAGTAGTAGTTGCAGCAGCAGTAGTTCTAGTCATAGTAATATTTGTTGTAGTGGAAGTTGTAGTGCTACTAGTAGTAGGAGTATTACTCATAGTAGTAGTAGCATTAGTAGCAGCAGTAGTAGTATAGTAGTAGTAGCACTAGTGGTAGTACTAGTAGGAGTCATAGTAGTAAAAGTTGTAGTAGTATTAATTGTAGAAGTATTAGTTGCAGTAGAAGTAGTAATAGCAGTAGTTATGGTAGTAGTAGTATTAATAGCAATAGCAGTAGTGGTAGTGGTATTGGTAGTAGTAGTAGTACTATTACCAATAGTGTTAGGGGTTGAAGTAGTAGTAGTTGTAGTAGCAGTAGTAACAGTGCTAGTGGTAGTAGGAGTAATACTAGTTGCAGTAGTAGTAGTAGTAGAATTAGGAGGAGGAGGAGGAGGAGGAGTAGTGGTAGTAGTAGTAGTAGTAGTAATAGTAATAGTAGTAGTAGTAGCAGTTGTAGTAGTAGTGGTAATTATTGTAGGAGAAGTACTACTAGCAGCAGCAACAACAGTAGTAGTAGTAGCAGTCGTTGCAGTAACTGTAGTAGTAATAGCAGTTGTAGCAGTAGTTGTAGTAGTAGTGGTGATGGTAGTAGTAGCAGTACTAATTGTTGCAGTAGTAGTAGTAGTAGTAGCCATAGTAGTAATTAAAGTAGTAGAAGTAGTAGAAGTAGTAGTAGCAGTGGTAGTAGTGCTTGTGGTAGTATGAGTAGTACTAGTTGCAGTAGTAGTAGCCGCAGAATTACGAGTTGTAGTAGTTGTAGTTGTAGTAGTAGTAGTAGTAGTAGTAGTAGTAGTAGTAGTAGTAGTAGTAGTAGTAGTAGTAGTAGTAGTAGTAGGAATAGTAGTAGGGATAGTAGTGGCAATTGTAGCATTAGTAGAAGTCATAGTAATAATAGTAGCAGCAGCAGTAGTTATTGTTGTTATTGTTGTCGTTTAGTAGTAGTAGTAGTAGTAGTAGGAGTAGCAGTAGGAGTAGCTGCACCTGCAGCATCAGTAGTTGTAGTAGTAGTAGTAGAAGTAGAAGTAGTAAAAGTAGTAGTAATAGTAGTAGTATTTGTTGTTATAGTACTAATAGTAGTAGCAACAACAGTACTAGTAGTAGTAGTAGGAGTAGGAGTAGGAGTAGTAATAGTAGTAGTGGTGGTACTAGTAGCAGAAGTGGTAGCAGTAATAGGAGAAGTTATAATTTTTGTAGTTATAGTAGTAGTAGACACACTAGTAGCAACAATAGTTGTTGTAGCAGGAGTAGTAGTAGTAATAGTTGGAGTAGTAGTAGTTGTTGTTGTTGTTGTTATTGTTATAGTAGTAGTAGTAACAGTAGAAGTAGTAGTAGTAGTAGTAGTTGTTGTTGTAGTTGCAGTAGTAGTAATATTTGTGGTAGTAGTGGTAGCAGCAGGACTAGTACTCGTAGTTGCAGCAGTAGCAGTAGTGCTAGTATTAGTAGTAGTAGCAGTAGTAGTAGTGGTGGTCGTGGTGGTGGTGGGAGTTGTAGTGGTAGTAGAAGGAGGAGCAGTAGTAGTAGTAGTAGCAACAGAATTACAAGTAGTAGAAATTGTTGTTGATGTTATTGTCATACAAGTAGTAGTAGTAGTTGTACTAGTATAAGTAGCAGTAGTAGCAGTAGAAATAGTAGTAGTAGTAGTTGTAGTAGTAGTAGCAGTAATAGTGGTTGCTAAAGTAGCAGTAGTTGTAGTAGTAATAGTTGTTATTGTTGTTGTTGTTTTGGTGGTTTTAGTACTCTTAGCAGCAGTAGTAGTAGTGCTGGAAGTCGGAAGTAGTAGTAGCAGTAGCAAGTAGTAATAGTAGTAGTACTAGTAGTAGAAGGAGTAGTGGGAGGAGAAGGTGTAGGAGTAAATGTAGTAGGAGGAGCAGCAGTAATAGTAGTAATAGTACCAGGAGTTTTAGATGTAGTAGTAGTTGTTGTATGAGTAGCGACAGAAGTAGTTGCAGTAAGAGTAGAAGTAGTAGTATTAGTTGGAGTTGTAGCAGTAATTGTAGCAGAAGTGCTAATAGAAGTTGTACTAATAGGTGGAGTAGTAGTAGTACCAGTAGCAACAGTAGTAGTAGTAGTTGCAGTAGCTGTAGATTCAAGAATAATAGTAGTAGTAGTAGTAGTAGTAGTACTAGTAGTCATAGTAGTAGTAGTGGCTGAAGTTGTTGTTGTAGAAGTTGTTGGAGTAGTAGCAGCTGTGGTAGTAGTTCTTGTAGTAGTAGTAGTAGTCGTGGGGATAGTAGTAGTAGCAGCAGCAGTAGTAGCCGTGGTAGTGGTAGTTGTAGTAGTAGTAGGAGGAGCAGTAGAAGTGGTAGTCGTAGTTGTTATAGTAGTTGTTGTTGCAGCAGTAGTAGTAGTATTATTAGTAGTAGTAGTGGTGGTAGTAGTAGTAATTATAGTAGATGTTGGAGGTGTAGATGTGCTAGTAGTAGTAGTTGTAGTAGTAGTGTACTAGTAGCAGCAGCAGTAGTAGTTGTAGTAAGAGTATTAGTAGTAGCAATCAGAGTAGTTGTTGTTGTTGTTGTAGTAGTAGTAGTAGCAGTAGCAGTTGTAATAGTAGTAGTAGTTATTGGTGTAGTAGTGGTAGAAGTAGTGTTAGTAGTAGTAGTAGCGGTAGTAGTAGTATTAGGAGTGGTAGTAGTAGCAATAGTGATAGTTGTAGTAGTAATAGTAGTAGTAGCAACAATAGAATTTATACTAGTAATCCTACTAATACTTGTGCAACTACTACTATTACTCCTACTGCTACTAGTACTACTACCACTTTTCCTACTACCACTACTACTACTACCACTTCTACTACTACTGCCACTATTATTACTACTTCTACACCTAGTCCAGCTCTTGCTACTAATACTACTACTCCTGCTCCTAAGACAGCTACTCCAAATCCTATTGTTGCTATCACTGCTTCAAGAACTTCTGCTTCTGCTACTACTGCTCTTGTTGCTGCTACGTCTACAGCTACCCCTACTACTACGACTTATAGTACTACTACAATGACTACTGTTAGTACTATGCGTCTTACTACTGCTACCACCACTACTACTATTACTACTGCTGTTATTACTACTACTACTACAATAACTACAATTGATACTACTGTGAATACTACTACTACTCTATTGCTTCTTCTAGTACTACTACTATTGCAAATGCAACTACAACTATTTCTACGACTACTACGGCTGCTGCTGCTACTACTACAACTCCTATTACTACTACTACTACTATTACTAAGACTACTACTCCAACTACCATTACTACTACTAATAATACTATGGCTACTATTATAACTACGACTGCTACTATTCCTACTGCTACTACTACTCCTACACCAACTCGTACTACTACTACTATAACTACTAATACTAATATTACTACTACTGCTGCTGCTGCTACTACTCCAACTCGTACTACTACTGTTGCTACAATAACAATAATAATAACAACTACTACTACTTTTACAACTAATATAATTATTACAACAACTACTACAACTACAACTACAACTACAACAATTACAATTACTACTACTGCTACTACAACTACCACAACCACTGCTACTAATACAACAACTACACCTACTAGTACTGTTACTACTACTATAACTCCTTTCGCTACTGCAACTACTGCTACTCCTACTACTCCTATTACAACCACTACTATTGTTACAACTAATACAACAACCACTACTACTGTTGCTACTACAACTAATTCTACTGCTAGTATAACTATAATTACTACTACTCCTTCTACTACTGCAACTACAAATATAACTACTAGTACTAATACAACTACTACAACTATTCTTGCCCCTACTACTACTACTACTTCTTCTACTCCTACAACTACTACTACTATTGCTACTACAACGCCTACTCCAACCCCCATTACTACTACTACTCCTACAACAACTACTACTACTACTCCAACTCCCATTACTAGCACTATTATTATTATTATTATTATTATTATTATTACTACTACTACTACTATTCCAACTGCTACTGCTGCTCCTACTAATACTAGTACTTCTACAACTAATACTTCTTATTTTAATACTCCTACAACAACTATTCTAACTACTACGACTACTCCTACTGCTACTACCACTCCTAACTTTCCTACTACTGCCACCACTACTCCTACTACTACTACCACTCCTAACTCTCCTCCTCCTACTACTACCATTTTTGTTGTTGCTACTACTATGACTTCTACTACGATTAGTACTACTACAGCTGTTGTTACTACTATTATTACTATACTGCTGCTGCTGCTACAGCTACTGCTACTACTCTACTACTACTACTACTAATGCTTCTACTACTCCTACTGCAACTTGTACTACTACTACTACTGCTTCTTTAACTACTACAACTACTACCACTACTACAACTGCTACTACAATTGGTACTACTACGAGTGCAACATTACTACTACTACAACTACTAATCCTACTACTATTACTACTGTACTACTACTGCTGCAGGTGCATCTGCTGCTGCTACTACAACAACTAAGGCTACCACTACTACTCCAACTACTACTACTCCTACCCCTTATGCCACTACTAGTAATTTAACAACAACAACAACAACAACTACTACTACTACTACTATTACTATTACCAATACTACTACTACTTCTACTAGTACTACTACTACCACTATTACTACTACTACTACCACTACTTCAACTACTACTACTCCTACTACTCCCACTCCAAATCCTACCACTCCTAGTACTACTACTTCTCCTACTAATACTACTACCACTATTACTACTATTACTACTACAACTACTACTGCTACTTCTACTGCTACTCCTACTACAACTAATACTACTACTACTACTAATCCAAATACACCAACTACAACTGCTACAACTACTATTTTAACTACTACTGCAAATCCTACTACATCTTCTACAACAACAACTACTACTAGTGCTACTGCTAGTATAACTAGTACAACAACTACTACACCTACTACTACTCTGACAACAACAACAACAACAACTACCACTACCACTACCATGACCAACCACCACCACCACTACTACTACTACAAGGACAACAACTACTACTATTACTCCTACTACTTTTGCTGCGCTGCTGCTCCTACCATAGCTGCTGCTGCTGCTGCTGCTACTACTACTACTACTACTACTACTACTACTACTGCTGCTATTACCGCTACTACTCGTACTTATACTACTACCCCAAACACTCCTACTACTACTTCTATTCTGACTCCTATTAGCACTGCTGCTGCTGCTATAGCTACTGCTATTGCTACTGCAACAATAACAACTACTACAACCACTACTACCAATACTAATATTACAACTATTGCAGCTATAGCTGCTACTATAATAACAACAACTACAATAACAACAACAACTACTACTATAACAACAACAATTAAACAACTACTGCTACTACTACTTCTACTACTACTGCTGCTGCTACTAATAGTACTACTACTGCTACAACTACTACTGCTACTACAACTACTGCTGCTACTATTACTACTTGAACAACAACCACTACTACTGCTACTACTACTCCAACTCCAACTCTTACTGCTTCTACCACACCTACTACTACTACCACTATTACTCCTACTACTATTGCTAGTCCTACTCGAACATCTGCTGCTACTTCTACTCCAACTACTACAACTACCCATACTTCAATTACTACTACGCCTACTACTACTCCTACAACAAATCCTACTACCATTACTGCTACTACAACTACTGCTACTAGCACTACTACAACAACTGCCACTACTATTAGTACTACTACTACTACTTCTACTACTATACAATTGCTACTACTACTACTTCTAGTACAACTACTACTAATACTAACACTACTACTACTACTACTGCTACTACTACTAATACTAACAAAACTACTACTACTACTACTACTACTACTACTACTACCACCACCACGACTACTACTACTCCTCCTCCTACTCCTACTAGTACTACTACTCGTGACACTCCTATAACTGCTATGATTACCTACTAGTCCAACCACTCCTACAACTCCTACTACTACTACCACTACACTCCTACTACCAAACAGCAACGATAACAACAACAACTACTATGACTACTACTACTACTGCTACTACTATTATTCTTACAACTACCCTTACTACTAATACTATTCTTACCACTACAACTACTGCTATAACTACTCATACTAATACTACTACTACTATTACTACTGCTAATACTGATACAACAACAACTACTACTAGAACTACTACTATGTTGCTGACAATACTACTACTACTACTCCTCCTTCTCCTCCTCCTAGTACTACTAGTACTACTACTACCACCACTACTATTACAAGTACTACCCCAACTATTACTTCAACAACGACAACTACTCCTGCTATAACTATAGATGCTGCTGCTGTAGCTCCAATTACTACTAGTACTACTAATCCTATTAATCCTACACCTCCTGCTACTACCACTCGTACTCCAACTCCTACTACTACTACTCCTACAAATAGTACTACCCATACTGCAACAACTACTTCTTCAACTATGACTCCTACTCCAACTTATACAACAACAACAACTACTACTACTAGTACTACTACGACTACCACTACTACTACGCCCACTATTACCACTACTAGAACTACTACTGCCACTATCAATACTCCAACTAGTACTACACCTAAAACTTCTCCTAATCAAGCCCCTATTGCTACTACTACTATAGTTGCAGCAACTTCAGCTACTACTACTATCACTGTTGCTACAACAACAACTACTGCTGCTGCTACTAATAATACTACTACTAGTATAGCCGCTACTATTGGTACTACTACTACTTCTCCTAATACTATTACCACTGCTACTAATATTGCTTCTACTACAACTGCTACTATAACTAATAACACTTCTTCTACGACTACAACAACTAGTCTGAGTATTAGTACTACTACCAGCACTACTACTGCTGCTGCTACTACTGCTACTACTACTACTTCTAATGGAATTACTACTACAACTACTGGTACTATGGCTACGACTTCTACTACTAAACCTACCACTGCTACTACAACTACTACTGCTACGACTACTACCACTACTTCTACTTCTACTGCTACTACTACAACTGCCACTAGTATTACTACTACAAAAACAAATACTACTACTGCTGCTAGTACTACTACTACAACAACAAATACTACATCCACTATGAATTCTACCACTAGTTCTCTTAGAACTACAATAACTACTACTACTACCACTTCTAGTTCTACTACGACTACAACTTCTGCTACTGCTACTCCTACTAATACTTCTACTACTATCACTACAGCTACTACTGCCACTACTATTACTACAATAGCTACTATAAATAATTTTAGACTACTACTACTACTACTACAACTGCTATTACTAGTACCACCACTTCTATTACAACTATTAGTACTCATACTACTACTACTATTACTAATACTACTGCTACTACTATGACCACTACTACTAATACAGCTGCAACTGTTGTTGCATTAACTTCTACAACAACTACTACAACAACAACAACTGCTACTATTACTACTACTACCACTACTACTACTACTACTACTACTATTACTAATATGAATACTAGTACTACTGCTACTACTATTACTCCTATTACTACTACTGCCTCTACTACAAACACTCCTCCTCCTAATACTACTACTGCTATTGCTAATAGTATCACTACTACTACTACTATGACTACTACTACTACTACTATTACTACTGCTACTCCTACTGCTACTAGTACTACTATTACTACTCTCCAACTACGACTATTACTACTACTCCAATGACAACTACTACTACTACTGCTACTACTACAACTATTACTACTACTCCTACTACTACTACTCCTCCTCCTACTACTACACGTACTAATTCTACTACTACAAACAATCCTACTGCTTCTACTACTACTGCTGCTATTGTTGCTGCTACAACAACAACAACAACAACAACAACTACTACTACTACTACTTCTACTACAAGTACAATTGTTAATAATACAACTCCAACTACTACTGGTACTACTACTACTACGAACACTACCACTACTACTATTACTACTACTTCTACTACTGGTACAATTGTTAATAATAGAACTCCTACTACTACTGGCACTACTACTACTAATACTAACACTACTACTACTACTACTACTATTGCTACTACTACTACTACTACTACTACTTTTCCTACTCCTACTCCTACTATTGCTACTATAACTGCTCCAACTCCTACTCAACACTATTGATTGCTGCTGCTACTAATACTACCACTACTATACTACTACACTGCCCCTACAACTACTACTACGGCTACTACTACACCTATTCCATCTCCTACCACAACTCTGCTACTGCTAATGCCACTACTAGTACTACTACAACAACAACAACTACTAATACTACTACTACTACTACTATTACTACTACTACTACTACTACTAATACTACTACTACTTGTTCAATTGCTATTACTACTACTCCAACTTCTACTAATACTAATACTAAAACTACTACTAGTACAACTTCTACTACTTGTACAATTGCTACTACTACAAATCTAACTTCTACTACTACTAATACTAAAACTACTACTAGTACTACTACTATTACTACTAATACTAACACTCGTACTACTTCTACTACTACTGCTGCAGCTACTACTACTACTCCTCCTACTAGTAGTATTATTAGGCGTAGTTGTAGTACCTAGAATAGTAGTAGTGGCAATAGTAGTAGTAGCAGTTGTAGTAGGAGTATTAGAATTAGTATTAGTAGAGGTAGTATTAGTATTAGTAGTAGTAGGAGTAGCAGTTGGAGTAGTAGTAATAGTAGTAGTTGTACTAGTGGCAAAAATAGTAAAAATAGTAGTGGTAGTAGTTGTCGTAATTCGAGTAGTAGTTATTGGGGTAGGTGTAGTAGTGGTAGTAGGAGTTGTAGTAGTAATTGGAGTTGGAGTAGGAGTAGTTGTAGCTATTGTAGTAGTGGTGGTAGCAGTAGAAGTAGTAGAAGTAGGAGTAGGTGCCGGAATAGTTATAATAGTAATAAGTAGTAATAGTAGTAGTAGTAGTAGTAGTAGCAGTAGCAGTAGCAGCAGTAGTAGTGGTTGCAATTGTACTAGTAGTAGATGTAGTAGTAGTGGTAATAGTAGTAGTAGTTGTTGTAGTAGATGCAGTAGTACTAGTGGTTGTAATAGGAGTAGTAATAGTTGCAGCAGTAGCAATAGCGAAAGGAGTTATAGCAGTAGTAGTAGCAGCAATAGCAGTGGTAACAATACTAGTAGGTGTAGTAGTTGTAGTAGTAGTAGTAGTAGGAGTACAAGTAATAGTTCTAGTTGTTGTAGTACTAGTGGTGGTGGTGGTAATAGTAGTATTAGAAGTAGTAGTTGTAGTAGTAGTAGTAGTAATTGTAATAACAGCAGTAGTACGAGTTGGAGTAGTAGTAGTAATAGGAGTACTAGTTGTAGGAGTAATAGTTGTAGCTGTAGTAGGAGTAGTAGGAATAGTAGTAGCTGTAGTAATAGTAATACGGTTAGTAGTAGTAGTAGTAGTA
The DNA here is from genome assembly GCA_005019695.1 of Trichopus zeylanicus subsp. travancoricus. Classification (NCBI taxonomy): domain Eukaryota; kingdom Viridiplantae; phylum Streptophyta; class Magnoliopsida; order Dioscoreales; family Dioscoreaceae; genus Trichopus; species Trichopus zeylanicus. Next base: position 138,126 of record RXID01011252.1, read on the forward strand.
GTAGCAGCAGAAGCAATAGTCGTGAAAGCAATTGTAGTTGTATTAGTATTAGTAGTAGTAGCTGTTGTAGTAGCAGTAGAGTACAAGTTGTATTCGTAGTAGTAGTGGTGGTTGTAGTAGTTATAGTAGTAGCGGTAGCTGTAATAGCAGTAATAGGACCAATAGTAGTAGTAATAGTAGTAGTTGTTGTTGTTGTCGTGGTAGTAAGACAAGTAGTACGAAGACGAGTAGTAATAGTAGTATTAGTTGTAGTGGTAGGGGCAGCAATAGAAGTAGCAGGAACTGTAGCAGCAGTAGCTGTAGTAGAAGTTGTAGCAGCAGCAACAACAATAATAGGAGTAGGGGTAGATGTACTAGGAGTTGGAGGAGTAGTAGTAGTTGCAAGAGCAGGAATAGGTGCAAAAGTAGTAAAGCTAGTAGGAGTAGTAGTAGAAGTGGTATTAGTAGTAGTAGTAACAGGAGTATGAGTAGTAGTAGCACAAGTAGGAGTTGGATTAGTAGTAGTAATTCTGCTACCGCTATTACTACTACGACTATTACTATTACTTCTCCTACCACTACAACTACTGCTACTACTAATGCTACTAGAACCATTGCTACGACTTCTACTACTACAGCTATTACTGCTGCTGCTGCTACTTCCGCTATACTACTATTGCTACTATTACGGTTGCTACTATTACTACTTCCCCTACTATTGCTACTACTGCTGCTAATACTACTGTTATTACTGCTACTACAGCCACGGCTACTGCTACAATTTCTACTACTACTATTGCAACAATTGCTACTACTACTACTTCTACTACTGCTACTTCTACAACTATGATTACTACTACTACTGCTGTTGCTATTTACGATGCTACTGCAACTACTACAACTACTACTACTAGTTCTACTGTTACTACAACTGCTAATACTAGTACTACTACTACAAATACTAGTACTAGTAGTACTACTACTATTGTTGCAACTGCTACTACTACAACCACCACTACTCCTACTATTGCTGCTACTACTACTGCTATTTCCGCTACTACTACTACTACTATTTCCGCTACTACAACTACTGCTACTACTATTACGGCTACGGCTAGGGCTACTACTTCTCCTACTACTACTATTTTGCTATGACTCCTACAACTGCTAGTGCTAGTACTACAACTATGACTAATACTCCTACGACTGATTGTACTATCACTCTTACAACTAAAAGTTCTAGTATTCCTACTACGACTACTACTACTAATGTCGCAACTGCTGCAATTGCTACTACTACTTCTGCTACTACTATTCCTTCTACGATTACTACTCCTAGCACTCCCACTACTACAATTACTATTCCTACTACTATTGCTATTACTAATACTACTACTACTACAGCTACAATTACTAATACAAGTACTACTACCGTGGCTATTACTATTACAAATACAATAACAACAACTACAACTACAACTATTATGACTACTACTACTGCTGCTGCTGTTGCTCCTACAACTACAATTACTAGAACTGCTGCTAATACTACTACTACTACTATTACTACTACCACACCTACCACTACTACTAATACTACTACTACTACAACTAATACTACTTTTACTCATACTATTATTACTACAATCGCTGCTACTGTCGCTACTACTATTACTACAACTACAAATCCTACAATTAATACTGTGACTACTACTACTACAAAAACTACTACTACAACTACGACTCATATTGGTACTGTTACTCCTACAACTACAACAACAACAACTACTACTAAAGCAACTACACCACTATTCATACCACTTCTACTACTACCACTAATACTATAACTAATACTACTTCTACTAGTACTACTGCTACTACACCACTACCACTACTACTACTAGTACTACTATTACTATTACACTCGCTCCTGCTACTGCTACTAGTACTACTACTACTACAATTAATACAACTATTACTGTAACTCCTGTTGTTGTATCTGCTGTTACTACAACTACTACTATTACTACTTCTGCTACTACTACTACTATTACTACTACTTCTGTTACTACTACTACTACTACTACTCCCACACCTACTACTACGACACCTACTACTACTACTACTACCTACTACTACTACAACTACTACAACACCTCCTCCTCCTCCTCCTCCTCCTCCTCCTACTACTATTACTACTACTACTACTACTACTACTACTACTACTACTACTACTACTTCTACTACTACTAATACTAATATTACAACTATTGTTGCTACGCTGCTACTACAAGAACAACCACTACTACTTCTTCTATTGCTGTTGCAACTACAACTACCACTATTGCTACTACTACAACTACAACTACTTCTACTACTGCTACTACTACTGCTACTATTACTACTCCAACTTCAACTCCTACTGGTCCTACCATGACCACCACTACTACTACTAGTACTTCTGCTACTACACCAGTACCACTACTATGATTAATGCTACTATGCATATTACACCTGCGACTATTGCTACTACTTGTACTACTACTACAACTAATACAACTATTACTATTACACCTGTTGTTGTAGCCACTACTACTACTGCTAGTTCTATTACTACTTCTCCTACTACTACTACTACTACTACTACTACTACATCTACTACTACTGCTGCTGTTACAACTACTCCTACTCCAACTCCTATAGCTACTACTACTACTACAACTACTCACACAATAACTCCTACTATAACTTCTAGTACTACTCTTACTTCAACTCCTACTACTACTACTACAACTACTAATACTACTACCACTACATCTACTACTATTAATACTAATATTACAACTACTACTACTACGCTGCTACTACAAGAACAACCACTACTACTTCTTCTACTGTCATTGTTGCTGCTACTACTACTACTACCCCTAGTTCGACTAATACTACTACTATTACTACCACCACCAGTACTACTACTATTACTAACACTACTACTACAACTACTACTAATTTTCCTACTACTACTCCTACTACTCCTGCTACTACTACTCCTCCTACTACTACTACTGCAGCTACTACAACTCCTACTCCAATTCATACTACTACTACTACTAATAGTACTAATAATACTACTATTATTACTAATATTACTACTACGACGACTATTACTACTAATACTAACGTCACAACTACTGTTGCTACTACAACAACAATGACAACAACAACAACTACTACTACTACTACTCTCCTCCTCCTCCTCCTCCTCCTCCTACTACTACTGCAAATACTACTCCTACTGCTACTACTCCTAGTCATATTACTAATACTACTACAATTACAATTTATATTACTACCACAATTACTTGTACAACTTTTGTTGCTGGTGCTATTACTACTACTGTTGTTGCTGCTGCTACTGCTACAACTACTATTACTACTACTAGTTCCACTACTACTACTACTACTTCTACTACTACTAGTACAATTGCAGCTACTACTACTCCTACTACTATTGGCACATCAACTACTAATACTAACACAACAACAACTACTACTACCACTTCGATTATGACTATTACTCATACACCACCTCCTACTACAACTCCTACTACTAAAACAAACACTACTAGTCCCACTACTACTCCTACACCCACACCAACTACTATTACTACTACTCCTACTACTAATACAACCATTACTACGCAAACTACCAGTGCTCCAACTACTACTACTACAACTACTGTCGTTGTTGTTCTTACTACTACAACTACTACTTCGGCTACTGCAACAACTACTACAACTGATGCTGTTACTACAACTACTACTACGAATGCCACTACAACTACCTCTACTATAACAACAACTACTACTACTACTGCTGCTGCTGCTGCTGTTGCTGCTGCCACTGTTACTACTACTACTAGTACTACAACAAAAACTATTACTACTTCTACTACTACTACTGCTACAACATTTAGTAATACATCTACTACTATTCCAAGTCCTGCTCCTACTACTACTACTGCTACAACTACCACTACTACTATGGGAACTATAATTCCTACTCCTACTCCAACTCCAACTCCAATAGCTACTACGACTACTACTACTACTACTGCCACTACTCCAACAACTAGAACTCCTAAAACCATTCCAACTACAACTTCAAGTACTACTACTAATATTACTACAATAACAACAACAACAACTACTACTACTCCTATAGCTACTACTACTACTACTACTACCAATAATAATAGTAGTACTACTATAATACTACAACGTCCACTAATACCAATATTACTACTGCTACCGCTACTGCTGCTACCACAACTAATAGTCTAACAATAACTACAACAATAACAACTACAATAATAACTACTACTACTACCACTTCAACTACTACTTATACTGGTACTGCTTCTCCTACTACTACTACGACTACTACCACTACTACTACTACACCTACTACTACTATTACTGCTACTACTGCTTCTGCTATTACTACTACTACTACTTCTACTACTACCACCACAACAACAACAACAACCACTACTATTACTGCTATTGCTACAACTACTTGTACTATTACTCCAATTACTACCACAACTACCACTATTACTACTACGACTTCTACTACTACAACTACTCCTAACACTATTGCTCCCACCACTACAACTGCTGCCACTAATCCAACAACTACAACTCCTACTACTGCTACTACTACTACTACTACTACTGCTCTTACTCCAACTCTAATAGCTACTAGTACAGCTGCTACTACTACTATTACTACTCTTACAACAATAGCACCTACTAAAACTACTACTACTATTACTAATACTACTACAACGACTACTAATACTACTAATACTAATGTCATAACTTCTGCTGCTACTACAACAACAATGACTATGACAACAACAACAACAACAACAACAACAACAACAACTACTGCTGCTATTCCTACTGCAACTCCTACTACTACTATGGCTACTACTCCAACTACTTCTAGTACCACTGCTACTACTACTCCTACTCCAACTCCTTCTCCTGCTATTACTCCTACTACTACTACTACCCCTACTCGACAACTACTGGACCTACTGCTACTACAACTATAACTGCTACGATTACTACCACTACTACTATTACTACAACAACAACTACTACTACTACCGCTACTACTATTACTATTACTACTACTTCTTCTACTACTAGTACAATTGCTACTACTACTACTCCTCTTATTACTACTACTATTACTAACACTACTACTACTATGACTACCACTATGACTAAAAGTAACCCTCCTACCAGTTCTACTACTACCACTACTGCTGCTAGTCCTGCTACTCCTAACACTCCTACAATTTCAATGACTACCTATTACTCCTAACGCTCCTATAACTTCTATGACTATAACTTTTACTACTACTACCACCACACTCCTGTTACTACTAGTACTACTACTAACCCAACTACTACTACTACATTACTACTAGTAAAACTACACCTTCCATCACTGCAACTACTACTACTATGAATACTACAATAACAACTACTACTACTACAACTTCTATTACTACTGTAAATGCTACCTCTACTACTACTACTACTAATATTCCTAATACTACTACTACTACTTTTGCTACTACTACTTATACCACTACCACTTATCCTACTACTACTACTTATCCTGCTACTACTACTACTATGACTACTATTACTACTAATACAAACGACACAACTACTGCTGCTACAACAACAACAACTACTACTACTACTAATACTACTCCTACTATTATTGCTACAACTCCTACAACTACTACTACAAATACTACACCTACTTCTACTAGTACTAGTCCTATTACTACTATTACCACAAATATAATTTATTCTACTAACACTACTACTAGTGCTACTGTTGTTGCTAGTGCTGCTACTACAACTGTAGTTGGCTCCGCTACTACTACTACTACTATTGCTGCTGCTACTACTACTACTACTACTACTACTAATACAATTGCTCCTACTACTACTCCTACTACGTGTACTACAACTACTAATACAAACACTCCTACTACTACTATTACTACTCCTACTATGACTATTACTCATACACCACCTCCTACAACTACTCCTATTACTAAAACAAACACTACAACTCCCACTACTACTCCTACTCACACAACTATTACTATTACTACTACTCCTACTACTGATACAAACATTACTATGCGAACTACCAGTATTCCAACTACTACTACTACTACTGCTATTGTTGATGCCGCTATTACAACTACTACTTCGGCTACTACTACTATTCCTACTACTGCGAGTACTACTATTCCTACTACTACTACTACTACTACTACTACTACAACAACTACTACTACATCTACTACATCTACTACATCTACTGCTATTCCAAGTCCTGCTCCTACTACTACTACTACTACTACTACTACTACTACTACTACTACTACTACTTCTACTATGACAACTGCAATTCCTACTCCTACTCCAACTCCAACTCCTACAGCTGCTGCCGCTACTCCAATATCTACAACTACTACAACTACTCCAACTACAACTTCTAGTACTGCTACAACAATTACTACAACAACAACAACAACTACTACTACTCTTATAGCTACTACTACTACAATAGCAACATCTAATAGTACTCCAACTACTGCTACTACGACCACTAATACTAATATTACTACAGTTGCCGCTGCTGCCGCTACCACAACTAATAGTACAACAACAACAACAACTACTACTACTACCACTACTACTACTATAACTACTACTACCAGTTAAACTACTACTCCTACTGCTACTGCTTCGCCTAGTACTTCTACGACTACTACTACTACTGTTGTTACTGCTACTACTACTTCAGCTATTACTACTACTACTACTACTACTACTAACACAACAATAACTACTACTACTACTACTACTGCTGCTGCTGCAACTGCTGCTGCTGCTGCTACAACTTCTCGTACTACTACTCCAATTACTACCAATACTACCAATATTACCACTACTATTACTACTCCTCCTCCTCCTACCACTACAACTGCTACCATAAATGCAACAACTACAACTCCTACTACTACTCCTACTACAACTCCTATTAATACTACTGCTACACCTAGTACTACTACTACTACTACTACTCATACAACAACACCTACTACCACTACAACTACTACTACTACTACCATTACTACTACGACTACTACTACTACTCCTCCTCCTCCTCCTCCTCATCCTCCTACTACTACTACTACTACTACAACTACTACTACAACTACTACTCCTATAGCTACTACTATTCCTACTGCAACTGCTACTACTAATACTACAAATACCACACCTATTACTATTGTTACAACTACTGCTATTGCCGTTGCTACTACTAGTACTACAACTATCGGTACTTCTACAATAATTGTTGCAACCACTACTCCAGCAGCCACAACTCCTACTACTATTCTGACTACAATTCCTACTAATACCACTACTACTACAACTACAACAACGACACTACTACTACTACTATTACAGTTGCTAATACAACTTCTGCGATCACTACAACTGCTACTACTACTACACAAACTAGTAGTAACACAACTACTACAACTCCTACTATAACTCCAACTCCAACTCCGACGCCGACTACTAGTCCTACTACTACTACTACTACTAGTACTATGACTACCCCTACTCCAACTCCTACTACCACTTCAACGAGTACTACTGGTACTACAGCTCCTGCTGCTACTAGCATTTCTGCAACTGTTAATACTACCACTACTACTACTACTATTACTATTACTACCACTACTATTACTAGTACTTCAACTGCAACAACAACAATAACAACAACTATTACTACCACTACAACTGCCACTACAACAAATCCTACTACTACTCCTACTCCAACTCCTACTCCTACTATTACTCCTACTACTACTTCTACTGCTACTACAACAACAACAACAACTACTACTACAATTACTATGCTACTACCCCTATTACTAATACTACTACTTCTACTACTAGTACTACTGCTAACACTCCTACTACTTCTTCTACTACTACTACTCCTCCTCCTCCTCCTAATAGTCCTACAACTTCAACTACTACTACTACTACTACTACTACTAGTACACTCCTACTACGATGACTACTACAACTACCACTACCACTACTGCTATTATTTCTACTACAATTACTACTACTACTTGTATTAATACTACTACTCCAAATACTCCAACTACTACAACTACTATTACTGCTACTGCAACTACTAGTACTACAAATACTACTACTACTACAAAGACTACTAGTACTAGTACTACGACTGATACGACTACTACTACTACTACTACTACTTCTACTACAAGTACAATTGCTACTATTACCGCTCCTACTACTACTAGTGCTACTACAATTAATACTAACAGTAATACTACAACAAACACTACTACTAATACTAACGTTCCTATTACAATTAATACTAACGGTAGTAGCCGTAGTAATTATAGTAGAAGCAATAGCAGTGTTGTAGCAGAAGCAGCTATAGCAGTAGTAGTAGGAGGAGGAGAAGTAGTAGTAGTAGATGTAGTAGTAGCAGTAATAGTAGTTGTTGTAGTATTGGAAGCCACAATAGTAGTAGTAGTAGTAATAGTGGTAGTAGCAGTAGTAGTGCTACTAGTAGTAGTAGCAAAAGTAGTTGCAGTAGTATTAGTAGGAGTAGCAGTAGTAGTTGTACAAGTACCAGTAGTAGTAATAGCAATAGCAGTAATAGTAGCGAAAGCCGGAGAGGTAGTAATAGTAGTAATAGCTACAATAGTAGTAATAGTAGCTGAAGTTATAGCAGAAGTAGTAGTAGTAGTAGTAAAAGTTATAGCAGCAGCAATAGTAGTAGTTGCAATAGTAGATGTATTAGTAGTTGTTGTTATCATAGTAGTGGTAATAGTAGTAGTAGTTGTAGTTGTGGTAGTAGTAGTAACACTAGTAGTTGTGGAAGCGGTAGCAGTATTATTAATTATAGCAGTGGTAGTAGTAGTGTAGTAGCAGTAATAGTAGTAGTAGTAGCACCAGCTATAGTAGCGGTAGTAATAGTAGTAGCAGTAGTAATAGTGGCAGCAGTAGCAGTGGTAGTAGTATCAGTAGTAGTAGAATTAATAATAGTGGTAGTAGTGGTAGTGGTAGTAGTAGAAACAGCAGTAGTAGCAGTAGCAAAAGTACTAGAAGTTCTAGTAGTAGTAACAGTAATAATAGCAGTAGCAGTAGTAGTAGAACTAATAGTAGTAGCAACAATAGCAGTAGTATCAGTAGTAGTAGCTGTAGCAGCAGCAACAGCAAAAGTAGTAGTACCAGTATTGTAGCACTACTTCTATTAGCAGTAGTAATTGTTGTCATAGCAGTAGCTGCAGTAGCTGTAGTAGCCGTAGTAGTACTAGTAGTGTAGTACTAGCAATAGTAGTAGTAGTACTAGTAGTAGTAGCAGTAGTAGCAGTAGTAGCAGTAGTTGTAGTAGTAGCTATACTCGTGGTAGTAGCAGTAGTAGTAGCAGAAGCAATAATAGTAATAGCAGTAGTAGCAGCAGTTGCAGTAGTGGTAGTAGTTGTTGTACTAGAAGTTGTCGTAGTAGTAATAATAGTAATAATAGTAGTAGTTGATATAGCAATAGTAATACTAGAAGTTGTAGTTGCAGCAGCAGTAGTAGTAATTATACTAGTGGTAGCAGTAGCAGCAGATATAGTAGTAGTAGTTGTCCTAATTATTGCAATAGCAGGTGTAGTAATAGTAGTAGTTGTTGTTGTTATAGTAGTAGTAGTTGTTGTTATTGTGGTAGTAGCGGTAGCAGTAGTTATTATTGTTATTGTAGTTGTAATATTAGTATTTGTAGTAGAGGGATTAGTAGCAAAAGTAGTAGTAGTAGCGATAATAGTACTACTACTACAACTACTACTACTACTACTACTACTATTAGTAGTAGTAGTAGTAGTAGTAGTTGTAGTAGTAGTAGTAGTAGTCGTAGTAGTAGTAGTAGCAGTAGTAATAGTAGCATTAGTACTAGTAGTAGTAGTATTAGTAGTAGTAGTAGTAGTAGTGGTAGTAGAAGTAGTAGTAGTAGTAGTATTAGTCATACTAGTTGTTGTAGTAGTCACAGTTGTAGCAGTTGTTGTTGTTGTAGTAGTAGTTGTTGTTGTAGTTGTAGTAATAGCTAAAGTAGTAGCAGCAAAGGTAGTAGAAGTAGCAATAATAGTTGGCATATTGGTAGTAATAGTTTTATTAGAAGTAATAGTTGTAGTAGTTGTAGCAACAGTAGTTGAAGTAGCGGTAGTAGCAGTCATAGTAGTGGTTGCAGTAATAGTAATAGAAGTAGTTGTTGTAGTAGTGATAGTAGTAGAAGTAGTAGTAGTAATAGTAGTAGTAGAGTTAATAGTGCTACTAGTAACGAAAGTAAAAGAATTAGTAGTAGGAGCAGTAGTGGTATTAGTAGGAGTAGCAGTAGTTATGGTAGTTGAAGTTGTAGTAGTAGTAATGAAAGTAGTAGAAGTAGTAGTAGCAATATTAGAAGTAACAGTAGCAGTACTAGTACTAGTTGTAGCCACAATAGTAGTTGTAGTAGTACTAATAATAGTAGTAGTAATATATGTAATAGTTGTAGTAGCTGCAGTAGTAGCAGTAATTGCAGTGGTAGAAGTAGTAGTTGTAGCAGTTGTAAGAGCAGCAGCAGCTGCTGCAGCAATAGTAGTAGCAGTAGTAGTAGTGGAAGTTGTAGTGCGAGTCATAGCAGTAGTATTTATAGTAGCAGTAGCAAAAGAAGTGGCAGTAGTAGTAGTAGTAATATTACTCCTGCTAATAGTACTAGTAGTAGTAGTGGTAGTAGCAGAAGTAGTAGTAGTACTACTAGTAGTAGCAACAGAAGTAGTAGCAGTAGTAGTTTTAGGAATAGTAGTAGTAGTACTAGCTGTCGCAGTAATAGCAATAGCAAAAGCAAAAGAAGTAGAAGTAGTAGTAGTAGTAGCTGTAGTGGTAGTAGCAGTAGTAGTACTAGTAGTAATAGTAGTAGAACTAGTAGTAGTGGTTGTAATAGTAAGACTAGTAGTTGTAGTAGCAGTAGTAGCTGTAGTGGTAGTAATAGCACCAGCAGCTGTAGTAGCTATAGTAACTGTAGTAGTAGTAGTAGAAGTGGTAGTGGTAGAGGCCGTAATAGTAGCAGTAGTAATAGTAACTGTAGTAGCAGTAGTAATAGTAGCAATAGTAGTAGTACCAGCTGCAACAGTAGTAGTAAGAGTAGTAATAGTAGTAGTAGTGGTAGTAGTAGTAGTGGTAGTAGTAGTAGTAGTAGCAGGAGTAGTAGTAGTGCTAGTAGTAGTAGCACTAGTAGTAGCAATAGTAGCAGTACTAGTAGTAGTAGTAGCACTAGAAGTAGCAATAGTAGCAACAGTAGCACTACTAGTAGTAGTAGTACGAGTTGTAGTTGCTATAGGACTAGTAGTAGTAGTTGTTATTGTTGTTGTTGTATTACGAGTTGTAGTAGCTATTGGACTAGAAGTTGTTGTTATTGTTGTAGCAGCAGTAGCAAAAGTAATAGCAGCAGTAGTGGTAGTAGTTGCAGTAAAAGTAGTAATTACAGTACTTGTGGCACTAGCATCTTTAGTAGTAGCAATAGTAGTAGCTATAGAAGTTGAACCAGTAGTAGTTATTGTTGTAGTAGTAGTAGTAGTAGAAGTTGTTGTACTAGTTGTACTAGTAGTAGCAACAACAGTAATAGCAGTAGCCGCTGTAGTAGTAGTAGTAGTTGTTGTTGTTGTTGTTGTGGAAGTAGTAGTGGCAGGAGAAGCAATTGTAGTAGTAGTACCACTATTAGTAGTATTAGTGGTAGTAGTATTAGTAGTACTAGTAGTAATAGTAGTAGGTGTAGGGGTAGGAGTAGTAGTAGGAGTAGTAGTATTAGTAGTAGGAGTAGTAGTAGTAGTGGTAGCAATAGCTGTAGTAGTAGCAGTAGTAGTAATAGTAGGAGCTGTAGTAAGAGTAGTAGTAGGAGTATTAATTGTAGTAGTAGTAGTGGTAATAGTAGTAGTAGTGGCAGCGGTAGTAGTAGTAATAGTAGTAGTAGCAGTCGTAGTAGTAGTAGGAGTAGTAGTAGTAGCAGTTGTAGTAGTAGTAGTAGTACTAGTAGTAGTAGAAGTGGGACTAGTTGGAGGAGTAGTTGTTGTAGTTGTAGTAGTATTAGTATGACTAGTTGGAGGAGTTGTTGTTGTAGTTGTAGTGTATTATTAGGAGTAGTTGTAGTAGTAGTAGCATTAGCAGGAGTAGTAGTCGTTGTTGTAGTAGTGGTGGTAGTAGTTGTAGTAGGTTGTTGTTGTTGTTGCGTTATAGTAGTTGTAGTAGTAGTAAGAGTAGTAGTAGAACTAGTAGTTGTAGTTATAGTAGTAGTAGTTGTTGTCGCAGTCGTAGTAGTAGTAGTAGTAGTGGTAGTTGTAGCATTAATAGTAATAGTACTATTAGTCGTAGTAGTGTAATAGTAGTAGTAATAGGCGGAGTAGTAGTAGTAGTGGTAGTAGTAATAGGTGGAGTAGTAGTAGTAGTAGAAATAGAAGTAGTAGTTGTAGTACTAGTAGTAGTTATTGTCATTCTAACAATAGTAGTAGTATTAGTAGTAGTAGTAAGAATAGTATTAGGAGTAGTGGTCGTACAAGTAGTAGTAGAAGTAGGAGCATTTATTGCTATAATAGTAGTGGTAGTTGCTGTACTAGTTGTAGTTGTAGTAGTTGTAGTAGTAATAGTTGTAGCAGTTGTAGTAGTAATAGTAGTAATAGTAGTAGTAGCAATAGTAGTTGTAGTCGAAGGGGGAGTTGGTGTAGGAGTAGCATTAGTAGAAGTAGTAGTTGTTGTTGTTCTAGTTGTAGTAGTCACGGCAGCAGCAACAGCAGTAGTACTAGTGTCAGTACCAGTAGTAGTAGTAGTAGTAGGATTGGTAGTAGTAGTTGTTGTTGTTGTTGTTGTCGTTGTTGTAGTTGTCGTACCAATAGCAATAGTGGCAATGGTAGCAGCAACAATAGTAGTTGTAGTAGTAGGAGCAGAAGCAGTAGTAGTTATAGTTGCGGTAGTAGTAGTGGTAGTAGTAGTAGCAGTAGTAGCAGTTAGAGTAGTGGTAGTAGTAGTGTCCCTAATAGCTACATTAGTAGTAGTAGCTGTTGTTGCAGTAGTAGCAGTTGTAGTAGTAATAGTAGTTGAAAGTAGTAGTAGTAGTTGTTGTGGTAGTAAGAGTAGTAGCAGTAGTAGTAGTAGCAATAGTAGTATGAGAAGTAGTAGTAGTTGGAGATTTTGTTGTAGTAGAAGTTGTAGTAGTAATAGTGGTAGTAGGTATATTAGTAGTTACAACAGTAGTTGTAGTAGTAGTTGTTGTTGTTGTAGTATTAGTAGTAGCTGTAATAGCAGTAGAAGTAGAGCAGTAGTAGTAGTATAGTAGTTCTAAAAGCAATAGAGTAATAGTAGTCATTGTAGTAGTTGTAGAAGTTGTAGTATTACTAGTAGTAGTTGTTGTAGTAGTTGTGGTAGTAGTAGTAGTAATAAGAGAAGTAATAGTAGTAGTGGTAGCCGCGGTTGTAGTAGTAGTACTAGCATTAGTAGTAGTAGTTTTTGTTGTTGTTGTTGACATTGTAGTAGTAGTGGTGGTGGTTGTAGTATTTGTAGTGGTGGTAGTTGCAATAGAAGTAGTAGTAGTAGTCATAGTAGTAGTAGCAAAAGCAATAGTAGTAGTAGCTATAGTAGGTGAAGTAATAGCAGTTTTAGTAGTCTTAGTAGTAGGAGTCATTGTTGTACTACTTCTGTCGGTAGTGAAGTAGCAATAATAGTAGCAGTAGTAGTAATTGTAGTAGTAGTGGCAGTAGCGGCAATAGAAGTAGTTGTAGCACCAACAATAGTAATAATAGTAGTAGCAACGGTAGTAGTGGTAGGAGTAGTCACAGTAGTCGCAATTCTCGCAGCAGTAGTAGTCATAACAATAGTATTATTATTAGTTGTAGTAGTAGTAGCAGTAGTCGGGGTAATATAAGTATTAGCAGTAGTAGCAGTAGCAGTAGAAACAGAAGCAGGAGTAGGAGAAGTAGTGTAGTAGCAGTCGCAGTAGTTGAAGTAGCACAAGTAGTATTAGTTGTAGTCATGGTGGTAGCACAAGTAGTACTAGTAGTGGTAGTCATAGCCATAGTAGTAGTAGTAGCAGTAATGGTAGTTGTAGGAGAAGTTGTGGTAATATTAGTAGCAGTGGTAGCAGCAGTCGCAGTAGTAGGAGTGTTAGTGCAATTGTAGCAATAGTATCAGTAGAAGTAGCAATAATTGCAGTAGTACTAGTTGTATTAGTAGCAGTAGTAGTAGTAGTAGCAGCAGTAGTAGTAGTAGTAGCAACAGTGCTAGTAGTAATAGTAGGAGTAGTAGTAATTGTAGTAGTAGTGGTCGTGGCAATAGTAGGAGTAGCAGCAGCAGCAGTAGTAGTAGTAGTAGCAACAGTACTAGTAGTAATAGTAGGAGTAGTAGTAATTGTAGTAGTAGTGGTAGTAGCAGTAGTAGGAGTACTAGTAGTAATAGTAGTAGTTGTTGTTGTTGTTGTAGTAGTTTTAGTTGTTGTAGCAGTAAGAGTAGTAGTTGGAGTAAAAGTTGTAGTTGAAGTAGTAGTTGTTATTGTTGTAGTAGCAATAGTAGACCTAGTAGAAGTAGTACTAATAGGAGCAGTAGTAGGGGTAGTGGTGGCAATAGAAGTAGCAGCAGTAGTTGCAGTAATACTTGTAGTAGTCGTAGTAGTATTAGTAGTAGTAGTAGTAGTGGCAGTAGTAGTACCAGTAGTAGTACTAAGAGTAGTTGTTGTAGTAGTTGTAGTAGTAGTAGTCGCAGTAGTAGTAGTAAGTTTTACAATAGTAGTAGAAGTATTAGCAGTAGTAGTAGTAGTAGAAATTATAGTAGCAGAAACAGTAGTTTGTAGTAGTATTAGTAGCAGCAGCAGCAGTAGGAGTAGTAGCAGTAGTAGTAGGAGTAGTAATCGTGGTAGTGATAGTAGTAGTAGTGGTAGAAGTAATAGTAGTAGTAGTACAAGTGGTATTGGTAATAGTTGTTGTTGTAGAAGCTGAAGTGTTAGTAGTAGTAGAGTAGTAGTAGTAGTCGTAGTAGGAGTAGCTGTAGTAGTAGAAGTAGTAGTAGTGGTAGAAGTAGTAACAGTAGCAATGGCAGCAATACTAGCAATAGTAGTAGTAGTAGTACAAGTGGTACCCTAGCTGTAGTGGTAGTAGTAGTGGTAGCAGTAGTAGTCCTTGTTGTAAGAATAGCAGCTGCAGTAGTTGTAGTTGTAGCACTAGCAATAGTAGCAGTAGTAGCAGTAATAGTTGTAGCAGCAGCAGCAGTAGCAATAGTCGTAGTGCTATTAACAGCAGCACCAGCAGTAGTAGTTGTACTCGTAGTATTAGTTAGAGCAGTACTAGTAGTGGTAGTAGTTGTCGCAATAGTAATAGGAGTAGGTGTAGCAGTAGGAGTAGTAGTTGTAGTTGTTGTAGTAGTTGTAGTAGAAACAGTACTAGTTGTAGTAGTAGCAATAGTAGTAATAGTAGTAAGAGTAGTAGCAGAAGTAGTTGTAGTAGTAGTAGTAAGAGCAGCAACAGTAGTAGTAGTAGTGGTTAATCGGTGTAGGTATAGGAGTAGGAGTAGCTATAGGAGTTGTAGTAGTAGTGCTACTAGTTGCAGTAGTAGGAGTAGCAGTTGTAGTAGCAGTAATAGTAACAATAGTAGTAATAATAGTAGTAGTAGTAGTAATAGCAATAGTGGTAGTAGTGGTAGTTGTAGTAGTAGGCATAGTAGTAGTAGTAGAAGTAGTTGTAGTAGTAGTAGTAGTAGTAAGAGTAGTAGTAGGAGTAATATTTGTAGTTGTAGAAGAAGTAGTTATTGTAGTAGTAGTAGTAGCAGTAGTTGGTAGTAGTAGCAGCAGTAGTAGTTATTGTAGCAGTAGTATTTCTAGTAGTAGTAGTAAGAGTAGTAGGAGTAATAGTTATAACAATAGTGGTAGTATTAGCCGCCGCAATAGCAACAGCAGAAGCAGCAACCACAGCAGCTGTAGGAGTACCAGCCAGAGTATTAGTAGCAGTTGTTGTTGTACTAGTAGTAGTAGTAGCACTAGAAGTAATAATATGCATAGTAGTAGTAATTGTAGTAGTAGTAGTAGTAGTAGTAGTAGTAGTAGTAGTAGTAGTAGTAGTAGTAGTAGTAGTAATAGTAGTAGTAATAGTAGTGGTGGTAGTAGTAGTAGTAATTGGAGGAGGAGGAGGAGGAGTAGTAGTAGCAAAAGAAATGGTAGTAGTATTGGTAGTAGTTGTAGTAGTAGTAGTAGTAGTAGTAGGAGTTTGAGTAGAAATAGTTGAAGAAGTGGTAGTGGTAGCAGTAGTTGTTGTTGTTGTAGTAGTAGTAGAAGGAGTAGGAGTAGTAGTAGTAGAAGATTGAGTAGTAGTAGGAGGAGTAGTAGTGGTAGAAGTAGTTGTAGTCGTAGTAGCAATAGCAGTTGCAGTAGTAGTTGTACTAGGACTTGTAGTTGTCGTAGTGGAGGTAGTGGTAGTAGTATTTGTAGTAGTGATATTAGTTGCATTTGTAGCAGTTATAGTAGTAGCAGTAGTTATTGTAGTAGTAGTAGTACGAGCAGTAGTAGCAGCATGAGTTGGAGGAGTAGTAGTTCTAGTAGCAATTGTAGAGTAGTAGTAGTAGGAGTAGTAGTTGTAGTAGCAATAGTAGTACAAGTAGTAGTAGTAGGAGTAGCTGTAGTAGTAGGAGCAGTAACAGTAGTAGTAGTAATTGAAACAGCTGCAGCAGTAGTAGCAACAATAGGACAGTTAGGAGGAGTAGTAGTAGTAGTAGGAGTTGTAGTAGTAGTTAGAATAGTTGTAGTAGCAATAGTAGTGGCTGGAGTAGTTGTAGTAGGAGTATTAGTAATAGTAGGAGTAGTAGTCGTAGTAGTAGTAACAGTAATAGTAGTAGTAGTATGAGTAGGAGAACTAGTAGTAGTAGTACTAGTAGGATTAGGAGTTGGACTAGTAGTAGTATCTGTAGTAGTTGAAGTAGTGGTACTAGCAGTAGTAGTAGTAGTAATACTAGCAGTATTAGTAGTAGTTGTAGTAGTGGTAGTCATAGTAGCAGCAACAGTGGTAGAAGGAGAAGTGGTAGTCGAAGGATTAGGAGCAGGAATAGTTGTAGTAGTCGTCAGAGTAGTAATAGTTGCAGTTGTACCAAAAGTAGAAGTAGTAGTAGTAGCAGTAGTGGTTGTAGTCGTTGTAGTTGTAGTAGTAGTAGTAGTAGTAATTGAAGTAGCTATAATTGCAGTAGCAGTCGTCGCAAAAGTTGGAGTAGTTGTAGTGGTAATAGTAGTCATTGCAGTAGTACTTGTTGTTGTAATTGCATTAGAAGCAGGAGTAGTAGTAGTTGTAGTAGTAGTAGTAGTAGGAGGAGGAGGAGGAGGAGTAGTAGTTGTAGTAGCAGCAGTAGTTGTTGTTGTAGCAATAGTAGTAGAAGTAGTAGTAGTAGGAGGAGTAGCAGTAGTAGTAGGAGCAGTAACAGTAATAGTAGTAATAGAAGCAGCAGCAGCAGTAGTAGCAGCAGTAGGACAATTAGGAGTAGTAGTAGTAGGAGGAGTTGTAGTAGTAGTTAGAATAATTGTAGTAGTAATAGTAGTGGTAGGAGCAGTTGTAGTAGGAGTATTAGGATTAGTAGTAGTCGTAGTATTAGTAATAGTAGTAGTAGTAGTCATAGTAGTAGTAGTACGAGTAGGAGAACTAGTAGTAGTACTAGTAGGATTAGGAGTGGGACTAGTAGTAGTATTTGTAGTAGTTGAAGTAGTAGTACTAGTAGTAGTAGTAGGAGTAGTAGTACTAGTAGTATTAATAGTAGTAGTAGTAGCAGTAGCAACAGCTGCAGTAGTGGTAGTCATAGTAGTAGCAGCAGTAGTAGGAGTACTAGTAGTCGAAGGATTACGAGCAAGAATAGTTGCAGTAGTCGTAGTAGTAGCAGTTGTACTAGAACTAGAAGTAGTAGTAGTAGCAGTAGTGGTAATAGTTGTTGTAGTTGTAGTAGTAGTAGTAGGATTAGTAATCGGAGTAGTAGTTGTTGTAGTAGTAATAGGAGTAGCTATAATTGCCGTAGAAGTCGTAGCAATAGTTGTAGTAGTAGTAGTGGTAGCAGTAGTCATTGTAGTAGTAATAGTTGTAATTGCATCAGAAGTAGGAGTAGTAGTAGTAGTTGTTGTTGTAGTAGTAGAAGTAGTAGGAGTTATAGTAGTAGTCGTAGTAGTAGTAGCAGTAGTAGTAGGAGGAGGGGACATAGTAGAGGTAGTAATAGTTGTAGTAATAGTAGTAGTAGTAGTAGTAGTAGTAGTAGTAGTAGTAGTAGTAGTAGTCGTCGTAGTTGTTGCAATAGTAAGCGTAATTGTAGTAGGAGTAGAAATAGTAGTGGTAGGAGAAGTTATGGTAGTAGCAGTACCAATATTAGTGTTAGTAGTTGTGCCAACCGTTGTAGCAATAGTAGTGGTTATCGTTATAGTAATAGTAGTGGCATTCGCAGTCGTAGTAGTAGTATTTGTAGCAGCAGTAGTAGAAGTAGAAGTAATTATATGAGGTACTAGTAATTGTAGTAGTAGCTGTTGTTGTTGTAGTAAATGTAGTAATAGGAGTAGCAGCAGTAGTTTAAGTGGCCGTATTTATAGCAGTAGTAGTAATAATAGGATTAGTAGCAGCAGTAGTAGTAGTAGATTTAATAGGAGTAGTAGTGGTGGTGGTAGAAGCAGTTCAAGTCGTACGAGTAGTAGTAGTACTATTACTCCTACTATTATTGCTACAACTCCTACTATTACTCCAACAACTACAACTCCTACTATCACTACTACTAATCCTCCTCTAACTTGTGCTATTAGTACAACAACTCCTACTCCTACTACTACTACTGCCACTAGTCAAACTCCTACTCCTACTACTACTACTACAATAACAACAACAACTATAAATACTACTACTGCGACATTTACTACTACTTCTATTGCTATGGCTACTTATACTACTACTACTATTACTACTACTACTACTACTACTACTACTACTACTGTTACTACTATTACTACTACTACTACTACTACTACTACTACTACTACTACTGCTACTGTGACTACTATTACTACTACCACTACCACTACTACTCTACTATTATTACTACTACTTTCACTACTACTGCTATTGCTACTACTACTGTCGTGGTTACTACTACTACTACTATAACTATTCCTACTAATACTACTGCTATTACTATTTTACTATGACTTTTAGAACTGCTACTATCGTTACTACTAATTCTACTACCACTACTAATACTGCTACTGCTACTACTACTTCTGCTGATATTACTACTGATACTAGTACTAGTACTACTACCACCACCACTACTACTATTGCGTGTGCTTGTGCTACTACTACTACTCTAACTACTTCTAGTACTGCTGTTGCTACAACTAATACTTCTACAATCACTGCTACTATGGCTTTTACTACTACTGTTGCTACTACTACTAGTAGTACTACTATACTATTACGGTTGCTACTACTGCTACTACTACAATGAGTAATACTCGTACTACTACTTCCACTGCTACTTCGACTACTACAAATATTACTACGACTGCTACTACTACTACTACTACTATGACTACTACTACTACAAATCCAGCTACTACTATTACTACTACTATTACTACTACAACAACAACAACTACTACTACTATTCCTACTCCTACTACTATGACCTCTACTACCGGTACAACTACTCCAACTACAACAACTACTACTACTATTAATACTCCTACTACTACTACCCTGTAGTTGCACCACTACTCCAACAAGTATTCCTTCTCCTATATGTATTCCTACTACTGCTCCACTACTTCCACTATTACTATGACTGCTACTACTACGACAACAACTACTAGTGCTACTGCTACTACTACTACTACTTCTACTTCTACAACAACTACTACTGCTACTAGTAGTAATACAACAACAACTACTACTGCTATTGCTATTACTACTACATCTACTGCTACTACTAACGCGACTACTAATGCTACTGTTGTTGCTGCTGCTATTGCGACTATTCCTACAACTACTAAAATTACTACTCCTCTTGTTGCTACTACTATCACTGCTACTACAGCTGCTGCTACTACTACTACAAGTGTAGTTGTTCTTGCATCTACTAACATGCCTACTACAACTACTACTATTACCCCTACTGCGACTGCTACTATAACAACTACTATTGATGCTACTACTAATACTACTCATACTACCGAACTAGTACTGCCAATGTTGTTGTTGCTGTTGCGATTGCTGCTATTAATACTACTACTCCTACTAGTTCTACTGCTACCACTACTAAAACTACTACTACTGCTACTACTACTATGACTACTGCTACTAGTTCTGCTACTACTGACGCCACTACTGCAACTATTATAACAAATACTACTAGTACAACCACAACAACTACTACTAGTACCTCTTCCACAACTACTACTACTGTTATTGCTGCTGCTGCTGCTTGTACTACTACTTGTACTACTACTACTGCTGCTGCTGCTGCTACTGCTGCTACTGGTACTACTACTTGGACTACAATAGCTAGTAGTATTACGACTACTACTACCACTGCTACTAATGTTGCTACTACTACAACTACACTTACTACTGCCACTACTACTACTACTACTATTACGACAACAACTGCTACTTCGACTAATACTATTGCTGCTAGTACTAGTATTACTGTTGATACTACTACTACTACTACTATTTCTACAACTATTACGATGACAACTACTACTAATAGTTCTACTACTACCACTACTACTACTTCTACTACTGCTCGTACTATTGCTACTACTACAACTTCTACTACGACTACTGTAATGACTACTGCTACTACTACTACTACTATCACTATTACTACTACAACTATAACTACTACTACTGCTATTGTAGCTGTTGCTACTACTACTACTACTACTACTACTACTACTACTACAACTTGTATACTACTGAACTAGTACTGCCAATGTTGTTGTTGTTGTTGCTATTGCTGCTATTAATACTACTACTCCTACAAGTTCTACAGCTACCACTATTAAAACTACAACTACTGCTACTACTACTATGACTACTTCTACTAGTTCTGCTAGTACTATTACTGCTACTACTGACGCCACTACTACAACTATTATAACAAATACTACTAGTACAACCACAACAACTACTACTAGTAACTCTTCCACAACAACTACTACTGTTGTTGTTGTTGCTGCTGCTGCTGCTTGTACTACTACTTGTACTACTACTACTACTACTACAGCTGCTACTACTATTGCTGCTGCTACTACTACTTGGACTACTAATGCTAGTACTATTACGACTACTACTACCATTGCTACTAATGTTGCTACTACTACAACTACACTTACTACTACCACTACTACTACTACTACTATTACGACAACTACTGCTACTTCGACTAATACTATTGCTGCTACTACTAGTATTACTGTTAATACTACTACTACTACTACTACTTCTGCAACTATGACTACGACTACTACCACTAATAGTTCTGCTACTACCGCTACTTCTACTACTACTACTATAACTTCTACTATGACTACTGCAATGACTACTGCTACTACTACTACTATCACTATTACTACTACAACTATAACTACTACTACTGCTATTGTAGCTGTTGCTACTACTACTACTACTACTACGACAACTAGTACTATTACTAGCACTTTTGCTGCTACTGCTACTACTACTACAACAACAACAAATATAATCGCCATACTACTGCTCCACTCCTGCTACTACTACTATTACTATGTCTACTAATACTGCTTCTACTAGTACTTTTGCTACTAATGCTACTTCTACTAGTACAGCTGCTGCTACTACTTCTACTACTATTATTACCGCTACAACTTATAATACTACCGCTATTACTGCTGCTACTATTTCTGCTACCGCTGCTACTACTACTATACCTACTTCTCCTACAGCTATACCTACTTCTTCTCCTACTACTACAATAACAACTACTGCTACTATTTCCGCTGGTACTACAACTTATTCTCCTAGTACTACAACTCCTACAACTGCTGCTACTTCTGCTGGTACTATGACTTCTTTTCCTATTACTACTACTGCTAGTACCACCACTACGACTACAGTTATTATAACTACTACTACTATTGTTGCTGCTGCCTCTAGTACAACAACAACTACTACTACTACCAGTACTATTACAACAACAACTACTACTACTACTATTACTGCTACTGCTACTACTATTAATACTAGAACTATGACTACTACTACTACTACAACTACAACAACAACTACTACTTTCCTGGCATTAACAACTGCTAGACCTTCTCTGACTACTAGATTATTGCTACTTCTACTGCTACTACAACCAATCATAGAGCTACTACTACTACTACTACTACTGCTACTACTACTACCTCTACTACTGCTACTGCTGCTGCTATTGCTACTACCTCTAGAACTATTAATACTGCTACTAGTACTATACTACTACTACAACTACTGCTACAAGAACTACTACTACTCCAACAACTACTACTTTTAATACCACCACTACTACAACTACTGTTGATACTACCACTATAACTAGTGTTACAACTACTATTACAACTACTCCTACTGTTACAATTACTACTACTACAACTACTACAACTTATACTACTACTAAAACTACTTTTGGTTCTACTACTACTATTACTACCACTCTTACTACTACATTTCCTACTGCTACTACTACTACTACCACTATAACTACTGCTACTTCTGCCACTAAAGCTACTTGTACTATTACTTCTACAACTAATTATACGAAAACTACACTACTGATACTAGTACTATTACTACTACAACTAGTATTACTACTACTACTTCTGCTACCACTACTGCCACTAATAATACTACTATTACTACTACTGCTACTGCTGCTAGCACTACTAGTACTACTACTACTGTGACTATTGCTACGACTATTGTTGCTAAAACTATTACTACCAATACTACTACTATTGCTACTACTTCTACTATTACTACTACTACAAATACTAGTACCACTACTACTACTACTGCTACTACTACTACTACCACTACTATTGCTACTACTACTACTACAACAACTACTACTACAACAACAGCTGCAATACTACTACTGTTGTTATTATTGTTGCTGCTACTACTACTACTAATACTACTTCTAGTAGTAATAATAGTAGTAGATGTAGTAGCAGCAGCAATAGTAGTAGTAGTAGCAGTTGAAGTACTAGTAACAATAATAGTAATAGGAGGAGTAGTATTTGTAGTAATGGCAGAAGGAGTAGTTGTAGTAATTGTAATAGTAGTAGTTGCAGTAGTAGTAGGAGGAGTAGGAGTAGTAACAAGAATAGGTGTAGGAGAAGTTGTAGTAGTAGGTGTAGTAGTAGTATTTGCTATAGCAGCAACAACAATAGTAGTAGTAGCAGCCGTAGCAATTATAGCAGCAACAATAGTATTGGCAGTAGTAGTAGTAGTATTAGTAGTCATGCTAGCAGAAGCAGCAGCAATAGTAGTAGGTGAAGTTGTAGGAGTAGCAGAATTAGTAGCCGTAGCAGCGATAATATTAGTATTAGTTGTATTAGTTGTGGCAGTAGCTGTAGCAGTGGAAATAATAGGAGCTGTAGCTGTAGCAGTAGTTGTATTATTTGTGCCAGTAGCCGTAGCAGTGATAATATTAGTATTAGTAGTAATTGTAGCAGTAATAGGGGCTGGAGTAGTAGTAATAGTGGTGGTCATAGTAAAAGGAGTAGGAGTAGCAGTTGAAGTAATAGAAGTAGCAATAGTTCAAGAAGTAGTAGTCTGTGTAGTAGCAGCAGTAGTTCCAAGCAGTAGTAATTGTGGTAGTAGTTGTTGGAGTAGTACTAGTAGTAGTTGTACTAGTAGTAGTAGTTGTATTGGTAGTTGTAGTTGTAAGAGCAGGAGCCATAGTAGTAGTAGTGGTAGTCAAAGCCAAAGTAGTTGTAGTACTAGAAGTAGTAGTAGTAGTAGCAGGTGTAGTGGTGGTGGTAGTAGTATTGGTAGCAGTAGTAGTAGTAGTCGAAGTGGTAGTAGTACTCATAGAACTAGAAATAGTAGTAGTAGCTGCAGTAGTAGTAGTTGGACTTGTAGATGTAGTGGTAGTAGTGGTAGGGGCTGTTGTAGAAGTTGTAGTAGTAGTCGCAGTAGTAGTAGTAGCAGTAATAGTTGAAGTTGTACTAGTAATAGTTGAAGTAGTAGTAGCAATAGTTGTACTATTACTAGTAGTTGTAGCAGGAGTAATAGTAGTTGTAGTAGCAGTAGTTGTAGTAGCGGAAGAAGTATTAGTAGTACTAGTTGTAAAAGTAGTACTAGTATTAGAAGCAGCAGGAGTTGTAGGAGTCATAGTAGTAGCAGTAGTAGATGTAATTTAGTAGTCGTAGTAGTAGTAATAGTAGTTGTTGTAGTAGTCGGAGTAGTAGCATCAGTAACATTAGTAGTAGCAATAGCGAAATTAGTAGTGGCAGTCGTAATAGTAGTTATCATAGTAGTAGAAGCCGGAGTAGTTGTAGTAGTTGTTGTAGTAAGAGAAGTAGTAGTAGTACTAGTAGTAGAAACAGCAGTAGCACCTGCAGTAGTAGTAGTAATACTAAATGTAGTCATTGAAGTAGTAGTATGAATTGCAACAGCGGCAGCGGAAATAGCAGCAATAATACTAGTAGTAGAGATAAGAGTAGAGGTAGTAGTGGCAGTAGTAGTAGTGGTAGTAGTGGTGGTGGTGGCGGTGGCGGTAGTAGTAGTAGTAGTAGTAGTAGGAGGAGGAGGAGGAGGAGGAGGAGGAGGAGGAGCAGCAGCAGCAGCAGCAGTAGTTGTTGTATTAGTATTCATAGAAATAGTAGTAGTAGCAGGAGTAGTAGTAGTAGTGGTGGTGGTAGTGCTAGTAGTAGCAATACCAGTAGTAATAGGAGTAGTAGTAGAAGAAATAGTTGTAGTTGTAGTAGTAGTGTAGTAGGAGTAGCATTAGTAGAAGTAGAGGTTGTAGCAGTAGCAACAGAAGTAGTAATCGTAGTTCTAGTAGTAGCAATAGAAGTAGTTGTAGTCGTAATCATTGTAGTAGTAGGAGCAGGACTACTATTAGTTGTTGTTATTGTTGTAGTCGTTGTAGTAGCAGTCGTAGTAGTTAGAGTAGTAGTAGTTGTAGTTGTAGTATTTGTAGTAGTTGCAGATGTAGTAGCAGTAATAGGAGAAGTAGTTGTATTGGTAGATGTTGTTGTAGCAATGGTAGTATTAGTGGTGGTGGTAGTAGAAGTAGTAGTAGTAGTAGTAGTAGTAGTAGTAGTAGTAGTGGTAGTAGTGGTAGTAGTAGTAGTAATAGTAGTAGTAGATGTAGGAGTGCTAGTAATAGTTGTAGTAATAGCAGTAGTTGTAGATGTATTAGTTATAGTAGTTGGAGTAGTAGTAGTAGTGGTAGTAGTAGTAGTAGTAGCAACAGCGGAACTAGTATTAGTCGTAGTAGTATTAGTAATAGTAGTATTAATTATTGTTGTAGTAGTAGTAGTAATAGGAGTTATAGTAGTAATAGAAGTAGCAGTAGTAGCAGCAAAAGCTGTAGTAGCATCAGCAGCAGCACTAGCAGTCGTAGTAGTAAACAGAGTGATAGTAGTTAGAGTACTAACAGTAGCAATATTAGTATTAGTAACAGTAGTAGTAGCAGTAGTAGCAACAGTAGTGGTAGTGTTGTAGTTTTTTTAGCAGTAGTAGTTGTAGTAGCCAGAGTTGTGGTAGTGGTAGGAGTTCGAGTAGGAGTAGTTGTAGTAGTATTAGTAGTAGTAGTAGTAGTAGCTGTAGCAGTAGTAGTAGTAATAGTTGTATTAATAGTCATAGAAGTCGTAGTAGTAGAAGCTGGAGTAGTGATAGTAGTGGCAGTAGTAGTAGGAGTAGTAGTGGTAGTAGCGGTAGTAGTAGTAACAGTAATAGAAGTAGTAGTAGTAGTAGCAGCAACAGCAGCAGTACTTGTATTGGTATTCGTAGTACTAGTAGTAGTAGCCGGAGTAGTAGTGGTGGTGGTGGTGGTGGTGGTGGTAGTAGTAGTAGTGGTAGTACTAGTAGCAGCAATACTAGTAGTAATAGGAGTAGTAGTAGAAGAAATAGTTGTAGTTGTAGTAGTTGTGTAGTAGTAGCAGTAGTAGTATGGGTTGTAGTAGTAGTGCTAGAAGTGGTAGTCATAGTTCTAGTAGTAGCAGTAGAAATAGTTGTAATCATAATCATTGTAGTAGTAGGAGCTGGAATAGTAGTAGTTGTTGTTATTGTTGTAGTCGTAATAGCAACAGTAGTAGTAGTTGTAGTTGTCGTAGTGGTAGTAGTTGCAAATGTAATTAACAAGAGAAGTAGTTGTAGTAGTAGTTGTTGTTGTTGCAATGGTAGTAGTAGTGGTTTTAGTAGTAGTAATTGTAGTAGTAGCAGTAGTAGTTGTAGTAGTAATCGTGGTAGTAGTTGTTGTTGTGGTAGTAGCAGTAATAGTAGTAGTAGATGTAGTAGTGCTAGTAGTAGTAGTAGTAGTAGTAGTAATAGCAGTAGTTGTAGATGTAGTAGTTATAGTAGCAGGAGTAGTAGTAGTAGTGGTAACAGTAGTAGTAGTAGCAGCGGCGGCAGTAGTATTAGTCATAGTAGTATTAGTAATAGTAGTCTTTGTAGTATTAGTAGCATTAGTAGTAATAGCAATTGTACTAGTAATAGAAGTAGTAGTAGTAGTAGCAAAAGCAGCAGCAGGAGCAGAGCCAATAGTAGTAGTTGTAAAAAGAGTGGAATTAGTTACAGCAGTAACATCAGCACTAGTATTGGTAGTAACAGTAATAGTAGCAATAGTAGCAGCAGTAGTGGGAGTGGTAGTAGTTGTTATACTTGTAGTAGTTGTAGTAGTCAAAGTAGTGGTAGTGGTAGGAGTTGGTGTTGGAGTAGTTGTAGGAGTCATAGTGGTCGTAGTCGTAGTAGTAGGACTAGGAGTAGCTATAGTAGTATTAGTAGTAGTAGCAGTAGTAGTAGTAGCACCAGTAGTAGCGGTAGCAGCAGCAGTAGTAGCACTAGTAATAGAAGTTGTATTAGTTGTAGTAGTAGTAGTAGAAGAAGAAGTTGTAGCAGTTGTAATAGAAGAAGTAGTAGTAGTAGTAGTAGACGTAGTAGAAATAATATTAGAGGGAGCAGGAATAGTGGTAGTAGTGCTAGAGAAAGTTGTAGCAGTAGTAGTCATTGAAGGATTGGTAGGTGTAGTTACAACAACAGCAGTAGTAATAGTAGTAGTAATGGTAAAAGTGGTTGGAGTAGTAGTAGTAGCTGTAGTCGTAGTTGTAGAACTAGAAGCAGTAGTAGTAGTAGTAGTAGTAGTAGTTATTATTGTTGTTGTTTTGGTAGTCATAGTAGGAGCAGGAGTAGTAGTAGTGGTAGTAGAAGTTGTAGTAGTCATAGTACTACTAGGGGCTGGAGTGGTAGTAGTGGTAGTAGTAGTTGTAGTAGTCATAGTAGGAGCAAGAGTAGTAGCAGTGGTAGTAGTAGTCGTAGTTGTCATAGCAGTAGTAGGAGCAGTGGTAGTAGTAGTAGTAGCAATAGAAATAGTAATAGTAGTAGTAGTTGTTATTGTAGTATTACAAGTTGTAGTAGTAGTAGCAGCAGTAGTAGGAGCAGTAGCAGTTGTAGTATTAGTAGTAGGTGTAGTAGTAGTAGTAGTAGTAATAGTAGTAGTAGTACTAGTTGTAGTAGTGGTAGTAGTAGTGGTAGCAACAGTAGGAAGAGTAGTAGTACTAGTGGTACTAATAATAGTAGTAGTGGTACAGTTTTAGTAGTAGTAGCAGTAGTAGTGCTAGTAGTAATAATAGTTGTAGCTGTTGTTGTTGTTGTCATAGTAGTGGCAGCAATACTGGCAGGAGTAGTAGTAGTAGCAGTAGTACATGTAGTACTAGAAGGAGTAGCAGTTCAAGTCGTAGTAAGAGTAGTAGTTGTAGTAGTAGTAGTAATAGTTGTAGAAACAGTAGTGATAGCAGCAATAGCAAGAGTAGCAGTAGTAGTTGTTGTAGAAGTAGTGGTAGTAGTAGTAGTGGTAGCAGTAGTATTAGTAGTAGTTGTAGTAGTAGTAGTTGTTGTTGTTGTAGTAGTAGTTGTGGTTGTACTGGTAGGAATAGTAGCTACTGTACTAGTCCTAAAAGTAGTAGTAGTAGTAATAGTAGTAGTAATAGTAATAGTAGTAGTAATAGTAGTACTAGTAGCAACGACAGTTGTTGTAGTAGCAATAGCGGCTGGAGTACTAGTAGTAGTGTAGTAGTAGTAGCAGCGGAAGCTGTAGGAGCAGCTGTAGCAGCAACAATAGTAGAAGTGGTAGACATAGTAGTAGTAGTAATAGGAGGAACAATAGTTAGAGTTGAAGCAATAGTAGTAGTAGTAGTTGTTGTTGTTGTTGTTGTTGTTGTAAAAGCAACAGAAGTAGTTGTAGTAGTAGTCATAGCCGCAGTGGGAATGGTAGTAGTAGTAGTAGCAGAAGTTCTAGCAGAAGTTGCAGCAGCAATAGTAGTAGTAATGGTTGTAGCAATAGTAGCAGAAGTCGTAGCAGTAGTCGTGGCAATAGTAGTAGTAGCAGAAGTATCAGCAGTTGTAGTTGTAGTAGTAGAAGAAGTAGTAGCAATTGTAGTAGTAGCAGCAGTAGTAGTAGCAGTAGTAGTAGTAGCAGTTGCAGTAGTAGTAGTAGCAATGACAGCCATAGTAGTAGTAGTTGTAGTTGTTCTTGTGGAAGTAGTATTAGTAGCCGCTATAGTAGTAGTCATAGTAGTTGTTATAGTAATAGTAGTAGAAGTTTTAGTAGTAGTAGTAGTAGTAGTACTCGTAGTACTAGCAACACTAGTAGTAATAATAGTAGTAGCAGCAGGAGTGGTAGCAGTAGTAGTATTAGTAGTAGTAGAAGTATCTGTCATAACACTAGTAGTAGTAGATGTGCTTGTAGTAGCAGTAGTAGTAGCAATAGTAGTAGTAGTAGTAGTAGTAGTAGTAGTAGAGTAGTACTTGTAGTACTAGTGGTAGCAGTAGTAGTAGGGGTATTAGCATTAGTAGTAGTATTAGTAATAGTAGCTGTAGTACTATTAGTAGGAGTAGTTGTGGGAGTCGGTGTAGGAGTAGTAGGAGGAGGAGGAGTAGTAGTACCCGTAGTAGTAGTTGTTGTATCAGTAGTAATAGTAGTAGTCATATTCATATTAATAGTACTATGAGTACTAGTAGTAGGAGTAGAAGTAGCAGTAGCAGTAGTAGAAATAGTAGTGGTACAACTACTACTAGTAGTACTAGTAGTATTAGTAGTCGAAGTAGTAGTAGTAGTAGTAGCAGTTGTAGTAGCAGCAAAATTTGCATTAGTAGTAGCAACACTAGTAGTTGTTGTTGTTATGTTAGTAGTAATATTAGTAGGAGTTGTAGTAGGAGTATTAGTTGGAGTTGTGTTGTAGTGGTAGCAACAACAGTTGTAGCTATAGCAGTACTTATAGTAGTAGTAGCTACGATAGTAGTAGTAGTAGTAGCCGTGGCAGCAGTAGTAGTAGTAGCCGCGGTGGTAGCTATAGTTGTTGTAGTATTGGTAGTAGTATTTGTGGTAGGAATAGCAGTAGCTGTAAGAGTAGTAGTTATAGTAGTGTTAGAAGTAGTAGTAGCAGTAGTAATACAAGTATCATTAGTAGTTATTTTAGTAGTACTAGCAGGAGGAGTTGTAGGTGGAGTAGTAGTAGTAGCAGTAGGAGTTGGAGTAGGAGCAGTAGTAGTAGTAGTAGTAGTAGTAGTAGTAGTAGTAGTAGTAGTAGTAGTAGTAATAGTGTATTATTGGGAGTTGTAGTAGGAAGAGTAGTACGAGTTGTAGTTGATGGAGTAGTGGTAGCAGTAGTAGGGGCAGTAGCAGTGGCAGGAATAGTAGTAGTAGTATTAGTCGTCGTCGTAGTAGTAGTGGTAGTAGTGATAGTAATAGGAGCAATAGTACTAGTAATAGTAGCAGTAGCAGCAGCAGTAGTAGTAGTTGTTATTGTAGTACTAGTTGTAGTAGTAGCAGTAGCAGTAGTTGTAGTAATAATAATAATAGGTGCGATCGTAGTAGCAGTAGTAGTTATCATAGTAGTAGTAGTAGCAGTAGTAATAGGAGTAGTAGTTGAAGTAGTAGTAGTAGTAGTAGTAGTAGTGGTATTAGTATTAGTATTGGTAGTAATAGTTGTTGTTGTTGTTGTAGTAGCGACAGTAGCAGCAACAATAGTAATATTAGTATTACTAGAAGTATTAGTATTTGTAGTAATAGTAGTATTTGTGGTAGTAGTAGTAGTAGCAGTAGTAGTAATAGTAGCTGTTGTTGTTGATATTGTGGTATTAGTAGTTGTGGGAGTTGTAGTTGGTGTAGTGGTAGCTACAGTAGTAGTTGGAGTAGGACTAGGAATAGTTGTAGTCGTAGTAGTAGTAGTAGGAGTAGTTGCGGTTGGTGTTGCAATGGCAGTGGAAGTAGTAGTAGTAGGAATAGTAATAGTCATAGTAGTAGTAGAAGTAGTAGAAGCTGTAAAAGTAGTAATATTAGTGGTAGTTATTGTTGTTGTTGTAGCAACACTAGTTGTATTAGTCGTAGCTATCATAATAGTAGTTGCAATAGTTGTAGAAGTCGAAGTAGTAGTTGTAATAGCAACAGTAGCAGCATGGCAGTAGTTGAAGTGTTAGGAGTAGTAGTAGTAGTAGGTGTAATAGTAGTAGTAGTAGCAGTGGTAGTGGGAGTAATAGTAGTAGTAGTCATAATAGTAGTAGTTATTGTAATAGTATTATTGTTAGTAGTAGTAGTAGGAGTAGTAGTAACAGAGTTGTTGTGGTAGTAGTAGTAGGAGGAGTTGAAGTATTAGTAGTTGGATAAGTAGTAGGTGCGGCAGTAAATATAATAGTAATAGCAGTATTTGTAGTGCCAGCAATAGTAGTGGTATCCGAGTTTGTAGCAATAGCAGTAAGAGTTGTAGTAGTAGTAATGGTAGTAGCATTAGTAGCAGTAGTAGTAGTGGTTGTAGTAGTAGCAATTGTAGAAGAAGAGGTAGTAGTAGTAGCAGTAGCAGTAGCAGTGGTTGTATTTGTAGTTGCAGTTACAACAATAATAGTTGGAGGAGATGGAGTAGTAGTTGTAACAACAATAACTACTATGACTACAACTTCTCCTACAACAACAACAACAACTACTACTACTACTAATGCTACAACTACTACAAATGCTACTACTACTGCTGCTGCTGCTACTGTTGCTTCCACTACTTCCACTACTACTATGGCAATGACTTCTAGGCAATTACTAGTACTCCGACTACAATTACTGCTATTCAAACTAATACTACTGCCGCTACTACTACAACTACTACAACTTCTACTACTACTACTACAACTACTACTATTACTTGTACAACCATTACTACTATTGCAAATACTGCTACCACTACTTCTACTACTGCTGCTGCTGCTGCATCTACTACAATTACTACTACTACTTCTACTACTACAACTACTACGACTACTACTGCTATTACCACTACTGCAACTTCCTTTACTAATTTTACTATTGCTACTACCACTTCAACTAATACTATTGCTGCTACTACTACTCCAATTGCTACGATTATTACTACTACTTCTGCTACTATCACTTCTTCTACTACTACTACTACTTCCACTTCTTCCACTATTATTACTACAACTAGTACAACAACTACTACTACTACCATTGCTACTATGGTTGCTATTACTACTACTGCTACCTCTATTTCAACTACTATAAATGCTGCTCTGCTACTGCAATTAATACTACAATTACTACTACATCTACTACTGCTGCTACTACTGCTACTATTGCTACAAGAAATACTACTACTGCTATAACTGCTAGAATTACTGTTGTAGCTACTTCTACTTGTGCTACTACAATAACAATGACTACTACTACTCGTACTACTAATACAACAATAAATAACACTGCTACTACTACTACTACAACTTCTACTACGTCTCCTATAATAATAATAACTACTACTACTACTACTACTTCTACAACAACTACTATTGCTATTAATACTAATGCTACAACTACTGCTAATGCTACTACTACTACTACTACTACTACTACTACTACTACTACTACATCTGTTACTGCTACTACTATTACTACTACTACTAATGCCACTACTGCTACTTATCCTACTACTATTACTACAAGTACTGCTATTTCCACTATTACTACTACTACACCAACTAATACTACTGCTGCTACTAGTATTATTACAACTACTTCTACTACTATTACTACTACTACTACAAGTAGTAGTTTTGCTAATACTGCTACGACTATTAATACAACTGCTACACTAGTATGGCTGCAATTGCTACTACTACTACAACTACTTAGACTACTACAATTGCTGCTACCGATGCTGTAATTACTACTACAACTATTAATGCAGCTACTACTACAGTTACTTCTGCTACTATTGCTGCTACATCTACTATTGCTACTACTACTACTCTTATCACGACTGCTACTGCTGCTACTACTACTGTTACTACTACTACTACTACAAACACTACTACAACTGCAACTACTACTACTTCTATTACTACTATTACTACTGCTACTACTACTGCCACTAGTACTAATGCTACTACTGTCATAGTTACTACTACTACTCCTACTCCTACTACAACTACTATAACTACTATTACTTCTATTACTACTGCTGTTGCTGCTACTACTACAACTAGTACTACTACTACTACTACAACAACTACTACAACTACAACAACTACTATTACTACAACTACTACTAGTACTAGTACTTCTACTACTGCTACTACTACAACTATTACTACTATGATAACTACTACTTCTACTCATAATACTAATACAGCTACTATAGCTACTACAGCAACTATTACTACCACTACTACTATTGCTACTACTACTCAGACAAGTACTACTTCTACTACTATTACTACTACTAATACTACTATTGCTACTTCAAAAACTACAACTATTACTACTCCCACTCCTACTATGGCTACTACAGCTACTACTACTACTCCAGCTACTACTACAACTGATGCAAATGCTGCAACTGCTACTACTACAACTACCACTACCATTGCGACTACTGGTACTATTGCTACTATTATTACGAATACTACTACTACAACTACTACTACTATGAATGTTACTACTAATATTGCTGCTACTACAACTACAACTACATGTACTGCTACTAATACTTCTTTTCCATCAGGTACTGCGACTCCTACTACCACAACAACTACTACTGCTGCTGCTGCCACTACTACTACTACTACTACTACTACTACTACTACTCTTGCCACTACTTCAACTGCTACTACTGCTAGTAGTACTACTACCACTACTTCTACTGCTAGTACTGCTATGACTGCTACTACAATTACCACTATTACTACTATTGCTAGTACTACTTCTACAACTACTATAACTACTGCTACTGCAACTGCTTCCATGATTTCTAATGCCGCAACTACTGCTAGTCCAGCTACTACTACTTCTCCCGCTACTAGTTTTGCTAATACTATTACTACTACCACTACTACTACAACAACAACAACAATAACTACTACTACTACTACTACTACTACTACTACTACTACTTCAACTAATGCTAATGGTTCTACTACTACAACTACTTCTTCTACAACTACGACTATTATTGCTACTATTGCTGCTACTACTACCACTACTACTTCTACTACTGTTACGACTGCTACAACTAGTACTACTACTACTACTATTACTATGACAAATACTACTAGTACCACCACTTCCACAACTACTACTGCTACTGTTGTTGTGGCTGCAATTGCTTCAACTACAACTACAACTACTATTTCTACTACTACTACTACTACTACTACTCCTACTACTACTCCTCCTCCTCCTCCTACTTCTACTACTGTTGCTACTACTACTTATACTACTACTACTACTACTATTGTTGTTGCTGCTACTACTACTATTACTACTATTGCTACTACTACGAGCACTTATACTACCACTTTCACTTCTTGTACAACTACTACTACAACTACTCCTATTTCCACTACTACTATTACTACTACTATTGCCGCCACTATTGCTACTCATTGTACTACTACTGCAACTACTACAATTACTACTACTACTACTACTACTATAGCTACTACTACTTCTACTACTGCGAGTACTACTACCACTTCTACTACCACTACTACTACCACTGCATCGACTACCACCACCAAACCTACTACCATGGCTGCTACTACTAGTACTACAACTACTATAACATCAACTACAACAATCGATACTACTATGGCTCTTGATACTTCTACTACTACTACCAATACAACTACTACCACAAGTACAACTCCAATTGCTGCTGCTGCTGCTACTACTACTACTACTACTACTACTACTATTACTACTACTACTGGTACTACTACTACCACTACTACTCCTACTCCTACTACTACTACTGCTCCTTGTTCAACAACTACAAGTACAACAATAACAACTACCACTAATAATAATAATAATAATAATACTATTGCTACAACTACAGGTACTAATACTACCACTTCCACTTCTTGTGCAACTACTACTACAACTACTCCTATTTACACTATTAGTATTACTACCACTACTGCCACCACTGCTGCTACTTATTGTACTACTACTGCAACTACTATAATTAATTCTACTACTATTACTACTACAAGCCCAACTACTACTAATACTTTAGCTACTACTACTATTTCTACTACTATGAGTACTACTGCCAATTCTACTACCACAACTACTACCATTGCATCTATTACCACCACAACACCTGCTACAACTACTGCTACTACTAATACTACAACTACTATAGCATCGACTACTGCAACTGCTACTACTATGGTTCCTGATGCTTCTACTACTACTACCAATACATGTACTACAACTATTACTACTCCTATTGCTACTACTACAACAACTACTACTATAATTACTATTACAAGCTACTAATGCTTCTACTACTACTCCTCCTCCTCCTACTGCTACTACTTCAATTACTACAACTGCTACTCCTACTCCTTTTACTATTTCCACTACTACTGCTACTGATCTAGCTCCTACTGCTAGTATTATTACAACTACAATTACTACTACTCCTACTTCTGCAAATACTACTACTATTGCTACACCTACTAATACTTCAGCAACTAGTAGTAGTTATAGTACTAGAAGTGGTAGTAGGAGTAGCAATAAGAGTAGGAGTTGGAGAAATAGTAGTGGTAGTAATAGTATTAGTAGTAGTAGCAGTGGTAGTAGTAGTAGTAATATTAGTAATACTTGTAGTAGTAGCAGTGGTAGTAGTAGCAATAATAGTGGCCATCGTAGCTACTCCTATGACTACTACACAATTCATCCTACTAATACTATGAATAATACTACTACTACTGCTACTTCTGCTGCTACTAGTGCTACTGCTACTACTATGAGTATGACTAGTTGTTTGAGTAGCAGTTGTGGCAGTAGTAGTAGTAGTAGCAGTAGCAATTGAAGTAGTAGTAGCAGTAGCGATAGTAAGAGTAGTAGCTATAGCATTTATAGTAGTGGTAGTCATAGTTGTACTAGTAGTAGTTATTAAAGTAGTAGCAATAGTGGCATTAGTAGTAGCAATAATAGTAATAGCAAAAGTAGTAGTAGTAGCAGAAGTAGTCATAGTATTAGTTGCAGCGAACGTAGTTCTAGAAGTAATAGTTGTAGAAGAAGAAGTAATAATAGTAGTATCATTAGCAGCAGCAGTAGCAGTAGTAGCTCTAGTAGTATTAGTAGTAGTAGTAGTAGCAACAGTAGTAGTAGTTGTAGTTGCAGTCGCATTAGTACTAATTGTATTAGTACTAGTAGGAGCAGTATTAGTAGTTGTAGCCGCAATAGCAGTAGTAGAAGTAGTAGTAGTCATAGTAATAGTAGTAGTAATAGGAGTATTAGTAGTAGCAGTAGTAATAGTCGCAATAGCAACAGCAACAACAGCAACAGCAGTGGTAGTAATAGCAGTAGCAAAAATAGTTGTAGTAATAGTAGTAGGACAACTACTAGTAATAGTAGTGGTAGTAGAAGTAGAAGTAGTAGTAGTAGTGGTGGTGGTGGTGGTGGTGGTGGTGGTGGTGGTGGTAGTGGGAGTAGGAGCAGGAATATGTGTAGGAGAAGGAATAGTATTTGGAGTAGTAGTACTAGTAGTAGTAGGAGTAGGAGTAGTAATAGTAGTAGTACCTATAGTAGGAGTAGCAGTAGCAGTAGTAGAAGTCATAGTAGTAGCAGTAGTAGTAGGAGGAGGAGGAGGAGGAGGAGCAGTAGTAGTAGTAGTTGTTGTTGTCTTAGTAGTTGTAGTAGTACTAGTCATAGTAATATTTGTAGTAGTAGTAGTAGTGCTACTAGTAGTGGGAGTATTACTCATAGCAGTAGTAGTATAGTAGTAATAGTACTAGTGGTAGTAGTAGTAGCAGTCATAGTAGTAAAAGTTGTAGTAGTAGTAATTGTAGAAGTATTAGTTGGAGTAGAAGTAGCAATAGCAGTAGTTATGGTAGTAGTACTATTAATGGCAATAGCAGTAGTGGTAGTGGTATTGGTAGTAGTAGTAGTACTAGTACCAATAGTAGTAGGAGTTGAAGTAGTAGTAATAGTAGCAGTAGTAGTAGCAGTAGTGGTAGTGCTAGTGGTAGTAGGAGTATTACTAGTTGCAGTAGTAGTAGTAGCAGAATTAGGAGGAGGAGGAGTAGTAGTAGTAATACTAGTAGTAGCAGTAGTAGTAGCAGTTGTAGTAGTTGTGGTAATTGTAGTAGGAGAAGTAGTAGTAGCAGCAGCAGTTGTAGTAGTATTAGTAGTTGTTGTAGTAGTCCTAGTAGTAGTAGTGGCAGTTGCTGCAATAACTGTAGTAGTAATAGCAGTTGTAGTAGTAGCTGTAGTAGTACTAGTAATGGTAGTAGTAGTAGCAGTACCAGTAGTTGCAGCAGTAGTAGTAGTAGTCATAGTAGTAATTGTAGTAGTAGTAGTAGTAGCAGTAATAGTAGAAGTAGTAGTAGTGCTAGTGGTAGCAGGAGTAATGCTAGTAGTAGTAGTAGTAGTAATAGTAGTTGTTGTTATTTTTGTAGTAGTAGTAGTAGTACCAAGAGTAGTAGTAGGAGTAGTTGTAGCTGTTGTAGCTGTAGTAGAAGTCATAGTAATAATAGTTGCAGCAGCAGCAGCAGTAGTTATTGTTGCTATTATTGTCGTGTAGTAGTAGTAGTAGTACTAGTAGTAGTAGAAACAGCAATAGGAGTAGCTGCAGCAGCAATATGAGTAGTTATAGTAGTAGTAGTAGAAGTAGAAGTAGTAGAAGTATCAGTAATAGTAGTAGTTGTTGTTGTGGTTGTAGTACTAATGATAGTAATAGCAGTAGTACTAGTAGTAGGAGGAGGAGGAGGAGGAGTTGGAGTAGTAGTAGCAATAGGACTAGTAGAAGTAGTAGCAGTAGTTGTTGTTGTTGCTGTATTAGTAGTAGTAGTAGTAGTCTTAGTAATAAGAGCTGAAGCAGTAATTGGTGTAGTAGTCATAGTAATAGGAGTAGCAATAGTCATAATAGTAGTAGTAGTAGCAACAGCCGTAGTAGTAGTAGTAGTCTTAGTAATAGTAACTGAAGTAGCAATTGGTGTAGTAGTCGTAGTAATAGGAGTAGCAATAGTCATAGTAGTAGCAGTAGCAACAACAGCTGTAGTAGCAGTAGTAGTCTTACTAATAGTAGCTGAAGCAGTAATTGGTGTAGTAGTATGAGTAGGAATAGTAGTAGCAGTAGTAGGAATAGTAGTAGTCATAGTTATAGTAGTAGGAGTATTAATAGTAGTTGTAGGTGTAGTAGTATGAGTAGGAATAGAAGTAGTAGCTATGATCGTAGTAATAGTTGAAGTAGAAGAAGTAATTGGAGTAGTAGTAGTAGCAGTAGTAGTAGCAATAGTAGTGTAGTTGTAGAAATAGAAGGAGTAGTAGCAGTAGTAGTAGTCATAGTTATAGTAGTTGTACAAAAGTAATAGTAGCAATAGTAGTTGTAGTAGTAGTAGTAGTAGCATTAGAAGTAGTTGGATTAGCAATAGGAGTAGGAGTTTGAGTAGTAGTAGTAGTAGTAGAAGTAGTTGTAGTAATAGTTGGAGGAGGAGTTATAGAAATGGTAGCAGTAGTTGTAGTAGGAGGTGTAGTGCTAATACTAGTAGTAGTATTTGTAGTAGTTGTCGTAGAAGTACTAGAAGTAGGAGTAATAGTAGTAGTAGAGACAATACTAGTAGTACTAGAAGTTGCTATTGGAATAGTAGTTGTACAAGTAGTAGTAGTAGTTGTTGTTGTTTTAGTAGTAGGAGTAGCAGTAGCAACAGTTGTTGTAGAAGTAGTAGAAGAATTAGTAGTGATAGGAGTTGCTATAGTAGTAGTAGTAGTAGAAGTAGCAGCAGTAGTAGTAGTATTAGTAGCAGTAATTCTCATAGTTGTTGTTGTAGCAGTGTATTAGTAGTAGTAGCAGGAGTAGTAGTAGTAGTAGTAGTACTAGTATTAATATTAGTAGCTGTAGTAGTAGAAGTAGTAGTAGTAGTAGTAGTAGCAATAGGAGTAGTTGTAGTAGTTGTAGTAGCAGTAATAGTAGTAGTAGAGTAACAATACTAGTTGTAGTTGTGGTAGCCGTAGTTGTAGTAGCAGCAGTAGTTGTAATACGAGCATTAGTAATAGCAGTAGAAGCAGTAGTAGTTGTAGTTGGAATAGTAGTAGTAGCAATAGTTGAAGTAGTTGTTGTTGTAGTAGTAGTAGTGTTAGTAGTAGTAGCAGGAGTAGTAGTAGTAGTAGCAGCAGCAGCAGCAGAAGAAGTAGTAGTAGTAGTAATAGTTGAAGTAGTTGTAGTAGTAGTAGTAGTAGTAGTAGTCGCAACAGCAGCAGCAATAGTAGAAGTTGTAGTAGTTGTAATAGTAGTAGTAGAAGTATTAGTAGTAGTAATAGTAGTAGTGCTAGTGGTAGTTATTATAGTACAAGTGTAGCAGTAGTAGCAGTAGTAGGGGTTGTAGAAGTAGCCGTAGTAGCTGTAGTATTAATTGTAGTAGTCACAAAAGATGTCATAGTAGTAGTAATCATAGCAGTAGTAGAAGGAGTTGTAGTGCCAGTTATAGTCATATTAGTAGCAGTAGTAGTAACAATAGTAGTT
Source organism: Trichopus zeylanicus subsp. travancoricus (assembly GCA_005019695.1). Lineage (NCBI taxonomy): Eukaryota > Viridiplantae > Streptophyta > Magnoliopsida > Dioscoreales > Dioscoreaceae > Trichopus > Trichopus zeylanicus. The sequence goes on from RXID01011252.1 coordinate 177,556, forward strand.
GTAGTAGTTGTAGTAGTATTAGCGGTCGTAGTAGTAGATGCACTTGTAGTAATAGAAGTTGTAGTATTAGTAGTTGTAGTAGTAGTATACACAGTAGTAGCAGCAATAGTTGTTGTAGCAGTAGTAATAGTAGTAATAGTATTAGTAATAATAGTACTAGTTGGTGTTGTTGTTGTTGTTATTGTAGTTGTAGAAGTAGTAGTAGTAGTAGTAGTAATATTAGTAGTAGGAGTAGTAGCAGTAGGAGTAGTAGTTGTAGTTGCAGTAGTAGCAGTAGTGCTAGTATTAGTAGTAATAGTAGTAGTAGTAGCAGTAATAGTAGTAGTAGTAGTGGTGGTAGTATTAGTAGTCGTAGTAGTTGTGGGAGTAGTAGTGGTAGTAGGAGTAGTAGTAGTTGTTGTTGTTGTTGTTGTTGTAGCAGCAGAAGTAGTAATAGAAGTTCTAGTAGTAGAAATTATTGTTGTCAATGTTGTTGTCATACAAGTAGCAGTAGTATCAAGAGTTGTACTAGCATAAGTAGCAGTAGAAATAGCAGTAGAAGTTTTTGTAGTAGTAGTAGTAGTAGTTGTTGTTGTTGTGGTATTAGTACTCTTAGCAGCAAGAGTAGTAGAAGTGGAAGTAGAAGTAGTAGTACTAGTAGTAGTAGTAATTGTAGTAGTAGTAGTAGAAGGAGTAGTGGGAGGAGAAGGTGTAGGCTTATATGTAGTAGAAGGAGCAGCAGTAATAGTAGTAGTAGTACCAAGAGTTTTAGTCGTAGTAGTAGGAGTAGTTGTATGAGTAGGGACAGAAGTAGTTGCAGATGTGGCAGTAAGAGTAGAAGTAGTAGTGTTAGTTGGAGTTGTAGCAGTAGTTGTACCACAAGTACTAATAGAAGTTGTACTAATACGAGTAGTTGTAGTAGTACCAGTAGCAACGGTAGTAGTAGTAGTTGTTGTAGTAGCTGTCGATTTAGGAATAGTAGTATCAGCAGCAGCAGCAGCAGTAGTAGTAGTGGCTGAAGAAGTCATTGTAGAAGTAGTTGGACTAGTAGTAGCTGTAGTAGTCGTTGTTATAGTAGTAGTTGTAGTTGTCGTGGTGGTAGTAGTAGTAGCAGTACTAGTAGTAGTGGTAGTGGTAGTTGTAGTAGTAGTAGCAGCAGTAGTAGAAGTGGTAGTCATAGTTGTAGTAGTAGTAGTTGTTGTAGTAGTAGTAGTAGTATTAGTAGTATTAGTAGTAGTTGTAGTAGTGGTAGTAGCAGCAGCAGTAGTAATAGTATTAGTAATAGGAGTATTTGTAGTAGTATTAGCAGTGGGAGTACTAGTAGCAGTAGTAGTTTTATGAGTAATAGTTGTAGTAGTAGCAGTAGAAGTAGTAGTAGTAGTAGTTGCAATAGTAGTAGTAGTAGTTGTAGTTGCAGTAGTAGTAGAGTAGTAGTAATTATAATAGATGTTGGAGCAGTAGATGTGTTAGTAGTAGTTGTTGTAGTAGTAGTGGTACTAGTTGCTGCAGCAGCAGTAGTGTTAGTAGTAGTAGTAGAAATAGTAGCAGTAGCAGTAGTATTCATAGTAAGAGTAGTAGCAATAGCAATTGGAGTAGTTTTTGTTGTTGTTGTTGTTGTTGTTGTAGTAGTAGTAGTTGTTGTTGTAGTGGTGCCGGTGCCGGTGGTGGTAGTAGTAGTGGGAGTAGGAGTCGGAATATGGGTCGGAGAAGGACTAGTAGTTGGAGTAGTCGTACTATTAGTAGTAAGAGTAGAAGTAGTAATAGTAGTAGTAGTAGCTGTAGTAGGAGTAGCAGTAGCAGTAGTAGAAGTCATAGTAGTAGCAGCAGTAGTAGTAAGAGTATTAGTAGTAGTATTAGTAATAGTTGCCTTAGTAGTAGTAATAGTAGCAGTAGTAGTAGTACTAGTAGTAGTAGGAGTATTACTCATTGTAGTAGTAGCACTAGTAGCAACAGTAGTAGTATAGTAGTAATAGTACTAGTGGTAGTACTAGTAGCAGTCGTATTAGTAAAAGTTGTAGTAGTATTAATTGTAGAAGAATTAGTTGGAGTAGAAGTAGTAATAGCAGTAGTTATAGTAGTAGTGGTAGTGGTATTGGTAGTAGTAGTAGTACTAGTACCAATAGTGTTAGGAGTTGAAGTAGTAGTAGTTGTAGTAGTAGTTGTAGTAGCAGTAGTAATAGTGCTAGTGGTAGTAGGAGTAGTACTAGTTGCAGTATTAGTAGTAGTAGAATTAAGAGTAGTAATAGTAGTAGTAGTAGTAGTAGTAACACTAGTAGTAGCAGTAGCAGTAGTAGTAATTGTAGTAGTAGTGGTAATTATCGTAGGAGAAGTACTAGTAGTAGCAGCAGTTATAGTAGTATTAGTAGTTGCTGTAGTAGTCCTAGTAGTAGTAGTAGTAGTAGCAGTAGTAGTAGTAGCAGTCGTTGCAGTAACTGTAATAGTAATAGCAGTTGTAGCAATAGCTGTAGTAGTGGTGGTAGTAGTAGTAGCAGTACTAGTAGTAGTAGTAGTAGTAGTAGTAGTAGCCATAGTAGTAATTGAAGTAGTTGTAGTATTAGAAGTAGTAGTAGCAGTAGTAGTAGTGTTAGTGGTAGTATGAGTAGTACTAGTTGCAGTAGTAGTAGTAGTAGTAGAATTACGAGTTGTAGTAGTTATTATTGTAGTTGTTGTTGTTGTAGTAGTAGTAGTAGTAGGAATAGTAGTAGGGGTAGTAGTGGCAATTGTAGGATTAGTAGAAGTCGTAGTAATAATAGTAGCAGCAGTAGTAGTAGTAGTAGTAGAAGTAGAAGTAGTATAATTAGTAGTAATAGTAGTTGTTGTTTTTGTTGTAGTACTAATAGTTGTAGTAGCAACAGTACTACTACTACTACTACTAGTAGTAGGAGTAGGAGTAGTAATAATAGTAGTGGTGGTAGTAGTAGCAGAAGTGGTAGCAGTAATAGGAGAAGTTATAGTATTAGTAGTTATAGTAGTAGTAGACACACTAGTAGTAGCAGTAGTTGTTGTAGCAGGAGTAGTAGTAGTAGTAGTAATAGTAGGAGTAGTTGTGTAGCAGCAGTTGTTTGTTGTTTGGTTGTTGTAGTTGTAGTAGTAGGTAGTAGAAGAAGTAGAAGTAGTAGTAGTTGTTGTTGTGTTGTTGTTGTTATGTTAGTAGTAGTAGTAGTAGTAGTCGTAAGTTTGCATATTCGCATAGGTTAGTACCAGTAGCGTAGTGGTAGCAGTAATAGTCGTAGTAGTAGTAGTAGTAGGATAGTAGTAGGGGCGTAGTAGTAGTATTAGTAGTGGGTCAGTAGTAGTGGTAGTAGAAAGAGTAGTAGTAGTAGTGGGAGTAGCAGCAGAAGAACTAGTAGTAGAAATTGTTGTTTTCGATGTTGTTGTCATACAAGTACTAGTAGTAGTAGTTATACTAGTATAAGTTGCAGTAGTAGCAGTAGAAATAGTTGTAGTAGTAGTTGCAAAAGTAGCAGTAGTTGTAGTAGTAGTAGTAGTTGTTGTTGTTGTTGTTGTTGTGGTATTAGTACTCTTAGCTGCAGCAGTAGTAGTAGTAGTGGAAGTAGGAAGCAGTAGTAGCAATAGCAGTAGTGATAGTAGTAGTAGTAGTAGTAGAAGGAGTAGCTGGAGGAGAAGGTGTAGGAGTAGATGTAGTAGGACGAGCAGCAGTAATAGTAGTAGTAGAACCATGAGTTTTAGTCGAAGTAGTAGTTGTTGTATGAGTAGCGACAGAAGTTGTTGCAGTAGTGGCAGTAAGAATAGAAGTAGTAGTATTAGTTGAAATTGTAACAGTAGTTGTAGCAGAAGTACTAATAAAAGTTGTACTAATAGGTGTAGTAGTAGTACCAGTAGCAACAGTAGTAGTAGTTGTAGTTGTTGTAGTAGCTGTAGATTCAAGAATAGTAGTAGTAGTAGTAGTAGTAGTAGTTCTTGTAGTAGCAGTTGTAGTTGTGGGGGTAATAGTAGTAGCAACAGCAGTAGTAGGAGCAGTGGTAGTTGTAGTAGTAGTAGGCGGAGGAGCAGTAGAAGTGGTTGTCGTAGTTGTTGTAGTAATTGTTGTTGTAGTAGTAGTAGTAATATTAGTAGTAGTAGTCGTAGTGGTAGTAGTAGTAATTGTAGTAGATGTTGGAGATGTAGATGTGCTAGTAGTAGTAGTTGTAGTAGTAGTGTACTAGTAGCTGCAGCAGTAGTAGTAGTAGTAAGAGTATTAGTAGTAGCAATCGGAGTAGTTGTTGTTATTCTTGTTGTTGTAGTAGTAGTTGTAGTAGTAGTAGCAGTAGCAGTTGTAGTAGAAGTAGTAGTTATTGGTGTAGTAGTGGTAGAAGTCGTGTTAGTAGTAGTAGTAGCGGTAGTAATAGTATTAGGAGTGGTAGTAGTAGCAATAGTAGTAGTTGTAGTAGTAATAGTAGTAGTAGCCACAATAGAATTTCTGCTACTAATCCTACTAATACTTGTGCTACTACTACTATTACTCCTATTGCTACTAGTACAACTACCACTTCTCCTACTCCTACTACTACTACTATTACATCTACTACTACAGCCACTATTATTACTACTACATCTATTCCTGCTCTTGCTACTAATACTACTGCTCCTGCTCCTAATACAGCTACTCCTAATCCTAGTGTTGTTGCAGCTGCTTCAAGAACTTCTGCTTCTGCTACTGCTACTCCTGTTGCTACTACGTCTACAGCTACCCCTATTACTACGACTTATAGTACTCCTACAACGACTAGTGTTAGTACTACTCGTCTTACTACTGCTACCACTACTACTACTGTTACTACTGTTGCTGCTACTATGATGACTAATACAGTTGATACTACTATGAATACTACTACTACTCTATTGCTTCTTCTACTATTACTACTATTGCTAATGCAACTACAACTATTTCTACGACTACTACTGCTGCTGCTACTACTACTACAACTCCTACTGCTACTACTACTACTATTACTAAGGCTACTACTCTTACTACCATTACTACTACTACTAATACTATGGCTACTACTACAACTATGATTACTACTATTCCAACTCCTACTACTACTGCTACTACTACTACTACTCCTACACCAACTCGTACTACTACTACTATAACTTCTAATACCAATATTACTACTACTGCTACTACTACTACTCCTCCAACTCATACTACTACTGTTGCTACAACAATAATAACAACTACTACTACTATTACTTCTACTACTAATATAATTATTACAACAACTGTTACAACTACAACTACAACTACAACAATTACAACTACTACTACTGCTAGTACAACTATCACAACTACTGCTACTAATACAACAACTACACCTGCTAGTACTGTTACTACTACTATTGCTACCGCTACTACTACTATAACTCCTTTCGTTACTGCTAATGCTACTACTACTACTACTCCTATTACAACCACTACTACTGCTACAACTAATACAACAACCACTACTACAATTATAGCTACATCGATTACTACTACTACTACTACAACAACTATAACGACCACTACCACTACAGCTACTACTACTACTTCTACTTCGTGTACAACTGCTACTATTACTACTCCTACGACTACTACAACTATTCTTGCTCCTAATTGTTCGACTACTACTACTCCTTCTGCTACTGCTGCAGCTCCTGTGACTACCACTAACTACAGCTACTACTGCTACTACTACTACTACTACTAATACTGCTAGTACTACTACTACTACTGCTGCGGTAGTAGTAGTAAGAGCAATAGTCGGAGTAGTAGTAGTAGTAGTAGTGGGCATAGTTGTTGTGGTAGTAGTAGTAGGAGTAGAAGCCGCAGCAGCTGCGACAGTAGTAGTCATAGTGGTAGCAGTAGTAGTAGTTGTAGCAGCAGTAGCCGCAATAATAGCGGCAGCAGCAGTAATAATAGTAGCAGTAGTAGTTGTAGTATTAGTAGTAGTAATAGTAGTAGAGTTGGTAGTAGTATGAGTGGTAGTAGTAACTGTAGTAGTAGTAGTAGTAGAAGTAGTGGTAGTAGTAGTAGTAATAGTGGTAGTAGTAGTACTTGTAGAAGTAGTAGTAGTATTGGTAGTAGTAATAGTTGTAGTAGGAGTTGGAGTGAAAGTTGTAGTTGTAATAGTGGTAGTAGTAGTTGTTAAATTACTAGAAGTGGCAAAAGGGGTAGGAGTAGTAGTAGCAGCAGCTGCACCCGTAGTAGTAGTAATACAGTAGTAGTAGTAGTAGGATTACTAGTTGTAGTAGTAGTAATGTTTCAGTCATAGTAGTACCAATTGTAGTAGCAGTTCTAGTAATGGTAGTAGTTGTAGTAGTTGAAGAAGCAGTAGCAGTAGTAGTACAAGTTGGAGTAGGAGTAGTAGAAGCATTAGGAGTAGTAGTAGTAGTAATAGAGTAGTAGCGGTAGTAGTAGCAGCAGTAGTAGTAGTAGAGTAGTAGCGGTAGTAGTAACAGTAGCTGTAGCAGTAGTGATCATAGTAGAAGTCGTAGTAGTAGCAACAATAATACTGGTAGTAGGAGGAGGAGGAGAGTTAGGACTGGTAGTAGTAGTAGGAGTAGTGGTGGTAGTAGTTGGAGAGTTAGGAGTGGTAGTAGCAATAGGAGTAGTGGTAGTAGTTAGAATAGTTGTTGTAGGAGTATTAAAATTAGAAGTAGTAGTAGTAGTAGTAGTATTAGTAGGAGCAGCAGTAGCAATTTGAGTAGTAGTAGTAGTATTAGTAGTAGTAGTAGTAGTAGTAATAGTAGTAGTTCTAGTAATGGGAGTTAGAGTAGGAGTGGTAGTAGTAGTAGGAGTAGTGGTGGTAGTAGTAGGAGAGTTAGGAGTGGTAGTAGCAATAGGAGTAGTGGTAGTAGTTAGAATAGTTGTTGTAGGAGTATTAAAATTAGAAGTAGTAGTAGTAGTAGTAGTATTAGTAGGAGCAGCAGTAGCAATTTGAGTAGTAGTAGTAGTACTAGTAGTAGTAGTAGTAGTAGTAATAGTAGTAGTTCTAGTAATGGGAGTTAGAGTAGGAGTAGTAGTAGTAATAGGGGTTGTAGGAGTAGTAGTAGCAATAGTAGTTGTAGTTGTAGGAGCAGTAGTAGTAGTAGTAGTAGGAGCAAGAATAGTTGTAGTAGTAGTATTTGTACTAGTAGTTATTGTTGTAGCAATAGTAGGAGGAGGAGGAGGAGTAGTAGTAGTTATAGTAGCAGCAGCAGTTATTGTTGTAGCAATAGTAGTAGAAGTAGTAGTAGTAGTTGTTGTTGTAGTAGTAGTAGGAGCAGTAACAATAGTAGTAATAGAAGTAGCAGCAGCAGTAGCAAGTAGCAGTAGGATAATTAGGAGTAGTAGTAGTAGTTAGAATAGTTGTAGTAGCAATAGTAGTGGTAGGAGCAGTTGTAGTAGAAGTATAAGGATTAGTAGTAGTCGTAGTGTTAGTAATAGTAGGAGTAGTAGTCATAGTAGTAGTAGCAGTAATAGTAGTAGTAGTACGAGTAGGAGAACTAGTAGTAGTACTAGTAGGATTAGGAGTGGGACTAGTAGTAGTATTAGTAGTAGTTGAAGTAGTAGTACTAGTAGTAGTATGAGGAGTAGTAGTACTAGCAGTATTAGTAGGAGTAGTAGCAGTAGCAGCAGCTGTAGAAGTGGTAGTCATAGTAGTAGTAGCAGTAGTAGAAAGAAGTACTAGTAGTCAAAGTATTAGGAGCAAGAATAGTTGTAGTAGTTGTAGTAGTAGTAACCGCTATTGTAGGAGTAGTAGTAGTTGTTGTACTAGAAGTAGAAGTAGTAGTAGTAGCAGTAGTGGTAATAGTCGTTGTAGTTGTAGTAGTAGTAGTAATAATAGGAGTAGGTATAATTGCAGTTGCAATCGTAGCAATAGTTGGAGTAGTAGTAGTGGTAACAGTAGTCGTTGTAGTAGTACTTGTTGTAATTGCATTAGAAGCAGGAGTAGTAGCAGTAGGAGTAGTTGTAGTAGTAGAAGTAGTAGGAGTTATAGTAGTCGTAGTAGTAGTAGCGATAGTAGTAGTAGGAGGGGAAATAGTAGAGGTAGTTATAGTTGTAGTAATAATAGTAGTAGTAGTAGTGGTAGTAGTAGTAGTAGTAGTAGTAGTAGTCATTGTAGTTGTAGCAATAGTAAGCGTAGTTGCAGTGGAAGTAGCAATAGTAGTGGTAGGAGAAGTTATGGTAGTAGCAGTACCAATAGTAGTGTTAGTAGTTGTACTAGCCGTTGTAGTAGTAGTGGTGGTTATTGTTGTAGTAATAGTAGTGGCATTTGCAGTCGTAGTAGTAGTATTTGTAGCAGCAGTAGTAGAAGTAGAAGTAATTGTATGTGGTACTAGCAATTATTGTAGTAGTAATTATTGTTGTAGTAAATGTAGTAATAGGAGTAGCAGTAGTAGTTGAAGTGGCCGTATTTATAGTAGTAGTGGTAGTAGTAATAGGATTAGTAGCAGTAGCAGTAGCAGTAGATTTAATAGGAGTAGTAGTAGTGGTAGTAGAAGCAGTGCAAGTAGTAGGAGTAGTAGTAGTACTATTACTCCTATTATTGCTACAACTCCTACTACTACTTCAACAACTACAACTCCTACTATTACTGCTACTACTATTACTACAACTAATCCTCCTCTAACTTGCGCTACTACCACTACAACTCCTACTCCTACTACTACTACTGCCACTACTCATACTCCTACTCGTACTACTACTACTGCAATAACAACAACTACTATAAATACTACTACTGCGACTTCTACTACTACTTCTATTGCTATTCCTACTACTATTATTATTACTACTACTACTACTTCTTCTATTGCTACTTCTAGAACTACTCTAACTACTGATTTTGAGACTGGTACTACGACTACTGCTACTACTACTACTGCAACAATTGCTAGTACTGCTATTGCAGCTACTACTTCTACTACTTCTGTTGCTATAGCTACTCCTACTATTACTACTACTACTACTACTAGTACTACTACTACTACTGTTACTACTATTAGTACTACCACTACTACGTTACTATTATTACTACTACTTTCACTACTGCTACTAATGTTACTACTACTGCTATTGCTACTACTACTCTGCGGTTACTACTGCTATTGTCACGATTATTACTACTACTATTACTACTACCACAACTATTCCTACTACTACCACCACTATTACTATTATTAATACGACTTCTAGAATTGCTACTACGATTACTACTAATTCTACTACTATTACTAATACTACTTCTGCTACTACTACTTCTGCTAATATTACTACTGATACTATTACTACTACTATTGCCACTACCACTACTACTATTGCGTGTGCTTGTGCTACTACTACTACTCTAACTACTACTAATACTTCTACAATTACTACTACTATGACTTTTACTACTACTACTGCTACTACTACTAGCACTGGTACTATTATACAACTACGGTTGCTACTACTGCTACTACTACAATGAGTAATAATCGTACTACTACTTCCACTGCTAGTTCGACTACTACAAATATTACTACGACTGCTACTACTACTACCACTACTATTACTACTACTTTGACTACTAGTACTACAAATCCAGCTGCTACTATTAGTATTACTATTACTACTACTACAACAACAACTACTACTACTATTCTTACTACTACTACTATGACCTCTACTACCGCTACTGCTACTCCAAATAGAACAACTACTACTACTACTAATACTCCTACTCCTACTACTACTACTAGTACCACTACTCCAACTAGTATTCCTTCTCCTATATGTATTACTACTACTGCTCGACTACTTCCACTATTACTACAACCTACTACTACTACAACAACTACTACTGCTGCTATTACTACTACTACTACTTCTACTTCTACAACTACTAGTACTGCTACTAGTAGTACTACTACAACAACTACTATTGCTATTGCTATTATTACTACAATTACTGCTACTACTAACGCGACTACTACTGCTGTTGTTGCTGTTGCTATTGCGACTATTACAACAACTACTACAATTACTACTCCTCTTGTTGCTACCAGTATCACTTTTACTACTACTACTGCTACTACTATGACTAGTGTTGTTGCTCTTGCATCTACTAATATGCCTACTACAACTACTACTATTGATGCTACTACTAATACTACTAATACTACCGAACTAGTACTGCCAATGTTGTTGTTGCTATTGCTGCTATTAATACCACTACTCCTATTAGTTCTACTGCTACCACTACTGAAACTACTGCTATTGCTACTACTGCTATGACTACTGCTACTAGTTCTAGTACTACTATTACTGCTACTACTAACGCCACTACTGCAACTATTATAACAAATACTACTAGTACAACCACAACAACAACTACTACTACCTCTTCCACAACAACTACTGCTGCTGCTGCTGCTCCTCCTCCTCCTACTACCTGTACTACTACTACTGCTGCTGCTACTATTGCTTGGACTATAACTGCTAGTACGATTACGACTACTACTACCACTACTACTAATGTTGCTACTACTACAACTACACTTACTACTGCCACTATTACTACTACTACTATTACGACAACTACTGCTACTCCAACTAATACTATTGCTACTACTACTAGTATTACTGTTAATACTACTACTATTACTACTACTTCTGTAACTATGATTAGGACTACTACTACTAATACTTCAGCTACTACCGCTACTTCTACTACTGCTACTACTACTCGTACTATTGCTACTACTACTACTACGACTACTGCAATGCCTACTACTACTACTACTACTACTACTACTATCACTATTACTACAACTATAACTACTACTAGTGCTATTGTAGCTATTGCTACTACTACTACTACTACTACTACTACAACTAGTACTATTACTAGCACTTCTGCTGCTGTTGCTGCTACTACTACTACTATAAATACAATCATCGTACTACTGCTCCACTCCTGCTACTACTACTATTACTATGGCTACTAATACTGCTTCTATTAGTACTACTAGAATTGCTACTACTACTTTTGCTACTAATGCTACTTCTACAAATATAGCTGCTGCTACTACTTCTACTACTATTATTACTGCTACAGCTTATACTACTACCGCTGTTGCTGCTGCTACTATTTCGGCTACCGCTACTACTACTACTATACCTACTTCTCCTATAGCTATACCTACTTCTTCTCCTACTACTACAACAACTACTACTGCTACTACCTCCGCTGGTACTACTACTTATTCTCCTAGTTTTACAACTGCTACAACTGCTTCTACTTCTGCTGGTACTATGACTTCTTCTCCAACTACTACTACTGCTACTACCACTACTACGACTACAGTTATTATAACTACTGCTACTATTGCTACTGCTGCCTCTATTACAACAACAACAACTACTACTACCAGTACTATTATAACAACTACTGCTACTGCTACTATTACTGCTGCTGCTACTAGTACTATTAATACTAGAACTATGACTACTACTACTACTACAACTACAACAACAACTACAACTTTCCCAGTAATAACAATTGCTAGACCTTCTCTGACTACTACGACTGTTGCTACTACTACTGCTGCTACAACTACTCATATAGCTACTACTACTACTACTACTACTACCTCTACTACTGCTACTGCTACTACTGCTGCAATCACTTCCACTACTACAACCGATACTATAGCTACCTCTTCAACTACTACTACTATTGTTGTTGCTACAACTATTGCTGCTACTACTACGACTACTACTGCTGCTACTACTGCTACAACTGCTACTACTATTGCTAATACTACTACGGCTAATAGTACTACTACTACTACTTCTACTTATACTATTGCTGCTACTACTGATGATATAACTGTCACTACTACTACTGCTGCTGCTAATACTACTATGACTAATAGTACTACTGCTACTACAACTTCTACTCATTCTGCTACGGCTACAAATAATGATACAATTGTAACTACTGCAACTACTGCTGCTGCTGCTGCTACTACTACTACTACTGCTGCTGTTGTTGCTGCCACTACTTCTGCAACTAATACTACAACAACTGCTACTACTATTAGTACTACTACTACTAATGCTGCTGCAACTACTTTTGCTACTGCAAATACTACTTCTTTCCCTGCTACTATTACTTCTGATACTAGTATTGCAACTACAACTACTACTATTATTACTGCTATTGCTATAGCTACAACGACTACAACGACTGCTACTACTACTTCCACTACTACTACTAATGCTACGACAACTACAATTGCTACTATTGCTACAGCTACTACAACTATTATTACTATTGCTAATACTACTAATGCTACTTCTATTATGACTACTAGTACTACTGCTTGTACTGCTACTCCTGCGACTCTTGGTATGACTACTACTACTCTTGCTACCACTATGACTACTATTACTACTACTACTACTACGGGTACTACTAATACTGCTACTATCACGGCTACCACTACTAGTACTACACTTCTACCACTACTACTACCACTACCTCTATTACTACTACTCCTCCTATTACTGCTACTACTTCAACTACTACTACTATTACTACTACTACTACTACTACTACAATAGTTGCTAGTACTCATATTACCAGTATGACGACAATAATAACAACAACTACAACTACTATTGTTTCTGCTGCTACAATAACAACTACTACTACTATTGCTACTACTGCTACTGCTATTACTTCTCCTATGACAACAACAACTACTATTGCTACTATTGCTACTGCTATTACTTCTACTATGACAACAACAACTACTACTTTTTTACTACTACAACGACAGCTACAACAACTACTGCTACAGCTACTATTACTGCTCCTACTACTACTTATGCAGTGGCTACTACTACGACTAGAACACAACTAATTCAGCTGTAGTTGTTGCTACTACTAGTGCTACTACAACTACTGTTTTTGTGTCTACCACTACTGCTGCTAGTACTACTGCTGCTGCTGCTACTCTTATAATTTCTACGACAATTGCTGCTACAACAACAACTACTATTACTACTACTACTACTAGTACTACTATTGCTATAACTACTACTGCTACTACTCCAGGTACTACTCCTGCTACTACTACAACTACTACTCTATTACAACTATTATTACTACAACTACTACAACTACTATTGTTATTAATACTACTATTATTACTACGACTACTACTACTACTACTTCTCAAACTACTTCTACTCCTACTACTATTATTACTACTACAATTATTGCTACTTCTTCTACTACTTCTATTGTTGCTTTTTCAACTACTCCTACTACTACAACTATTACTACAACTATTCTGCGGCTGCTAGTACTGCTACTTCTATTACTACCTCTACTAGCACTACTTACACTGGTATTCCTATTACTACTCCTTCTCCTTCTACTACTACTCCTACTACTACAACTATTACTACAACTGTTGCTGCGGCTACTAGTACTGCTACTGCTACTTCTATTACTACCTCTACTAGCACTACTTATACTGCTATTCCTATTACTACTCCTTCTCCTTCTACTACTACTCCTACTACTACGACAACTATTACTACTACTACTACTATCGATACTGCTAGAACTACTACAATTGCTACGGCCAATACAACGACTACTACTTCTACTACTACAACAACTACTAATACTCCTACTCCCATTACTACTACTTATACTACTACTACTACTACTACTACAACTACTGCTACTGTTGTTACTACAGTTGCTAGTACTACAACTATTAGCACTACAACAACTACTACTACAACAACTACTCCTTTTTCTACTACTACTCCTGCTGCTACTAGTACTACTATAATAACTACCACTACTAAAACAAATACTGCTGCTAACACGACGACTACTACCACTACTACTTCAACTACTATTACTACTTTCACTTCTACTTCTACTACTATTACTTCTGCGGCTGCAGCATTTGTTGCTACTCGTACTACTACTACTACTACTACCGATGTTGCTGCAGCTACAACTACTTATATGACTACTGCTACTCCTCTTAATACAACCGCTACTTCTATTACTAGTACTGCGACTACAACTACTCCTACTACTACTACTACTTCTACACTACTACTAGTATAACTACTACTAATAGAAATACTACTACTACCACAACTACTACTAATACTACTACTCTTACTACTACTCTCACTACTACTACTCCTACTACCACTATTACTACTACCAATGCTAGTACTACTCCAACAACTACTACCAATACTCTACTATTTCAACTACCACTATAACTAATACTACTGCCACTACTAGTACTAAAAATACTACTGATACTACTCTACTACTACAACTACTACTACAACTACTAATACCACGGCTACTACTTACTACTACTACAACTGTTGCAGCTACCAATACCACTACTACTACAACAACAATAACTACTACTGCTACTGCTACGATAACTACTATAACTATTACAACAACTACTACTATAGCAACTACTACTACTACTACTATTACCACTACTACTACTATAACTATTACAACTACTACTACAATAGCAACAACTACTACTACTACTATTACTACTCCTACTACTACTACTACTCCTACTACTACAGCTACTAGTACTGCTGTTGCTGCTGATGCTGCTCGCAATACTACTACTAATGCTGCTAGTACTGCTACCAGTACTACTACTACTACCACCACCAATACTACTACTACCACTATGACTACTACTACTACAACAACAACAACTACTACTACCATGACTACTACTACTCATCCTGCTACTACTACTACTACTACTACTACGATTACTACTACCACTACTATTGCTACTACTACTTCTGATTCTTTAGAAAATTCTAGTCCTACGACTACAACTAGTGCTACTACTAATACTACTAGTGCTATGGCTACTACAACTTTTACTATTACTTAAACCACTACTACTGCTACTACTGTTGCCACTGTTGTTGCAACTGCTACTGCTACTACTACCACTACTACTACGACTACCACCACTGTTGCTACTACTACTACTTCATCTTCTACTATTGCTTCTACTACTGCTACTATTATTGCCACTACTTCTCCTACGTTTACTAGCACTACAACACTACTACTACAACTTGTCCTACTACCACTGATATTTTGACAACTACTACTTCTACTACTGCTGCTGCTGCTACTTCTACAATTGCGGCAACTGTTTCTGCTCATACTGCTACAACTACTAGTACCACTATTGCTACTACTATTCCTACTGTCGCTGCTGCTACTACTAATACTACTATTTCTACAACTGCTGCTACTGCTACAATGGGTACTGCTAGTGCTACTACTGCTGCTATTACTACTACTACTGCTGCTGCTCCTACTACTATTGCTTCTATTTCCACTACTACTGCTACTACTACTTGTACGACTGCCAATACTAAAACTACTACTACTGCTACTGCTACTGCTGCTGTTGCTGCTGCTATAACTACTATTTCTATTACTAAAACCACCACTACTGCTGCTGCTACTACTGCTAGTGATACTACTACTACTGCTCGAACTACCACTACTACAACTACTACTCCTAGTACTACTACACTACTTTTGCTACTACAACTTCTTCTTCTACTACTATTACGTCTCCTCCTACTGCTACTACTATTGCCACAACTTCTCCTTCTTCTACTATTATTACTTCCACAACTACTACAACTTCTCCAACTACCACTGATACCACGACTACTACTACTACTACTTCTTCTTCTACTACTACTACTACTGCTACTACAACAACTACAACTACTACCACTTCTACTGCTACTACTACTATGGCTACAATTGTTGCTGCTCTTACTGCTACTGCTACTAGTACTACTACTACTACTACTATTACTACTGCTGCTACTACTACAACTACTATTGCTTCTACAATTGCTACTACTGCTGCAATGGGTACTACAACTACTACTGCTACCGCTACTAGTACTAGTACTTCTACTACTACTATTTCTCCTATTGTTACTGCTTCTATTTCTACTATTGCTACTACTACTACTACTACTATGACTACTATACTACCACTCTGCTCGACTACACTAATATTATTGCTATTACTACTACTATTGATGTAGGACACTCAAAGGAAGTTCAAGAATATCAAAAGAAGCTAATTCAGAAGTCAAGGGCCATGACAAATGATTTGATTCACTCTTCTATTTAAACTTAGGATTTACCTTACTTAGTACCTTTCTATGTTTAAAATTCTCTTTATTATGATGTCTTAGGTCTTATTCTCGGATTCCACCAACCCAAGACCAATTTTGGACTGAATCCTATTCAGTTTAGGACTTGGGAAGGATGAATCTTTATTTAGGATTTTATTTTCGTAGGTTAACTTATTTAGAACTTCTACAACCCAATTAATGAGTTTAAACTGAGTTATATTCAGTTTAGGACTTGGGAAGCCAGAAACTTACTCAAATTGGATTTCTGGTATTTGTATAAATAGGCCTTCAGTCCTATGGACGAGAGACAACTTTTATTCTCAATAAAGTTTTACTTTAGTGAATTTTCTCTCTTCCTTGTGGATTCAAGGAGTTCTTAACATAGGCAACGGTGTTTTCCTCGTCTACCACGCTTGTTGCTACGTCAAGTGGTATCAGAGCGAGGCTCTCCTTGCTTAATGTCTAACGACGACGCAACCAGCAGCAACCCTAGGGACGGTTGCTCCTGTGGGTAATCACATCAGCCGTGAGTATTTTGATTCGACCATGGAGGCAATCCAAAACTCACTTGCAAGGTTGATGCTGAGGATGGATCAACTTGAAGGCCTGAATCAACCACGTCGACGGATTGATGAAGTGACTCGCGATCCAATTGGTCGAGGAAAGGCTCCGCAAGTGAATCCAAAGGGTTTACAAATCCTTGAAAATTCCAGCGATGAAGAAGTTGAAGACATCCTTCACCGACCAGTTTCTGAGCATGATAGATGTCATGATTTTCGCTTGAAGATTGATCTCCCATCTTTCAATGGCCAACTTCAGATCGAAGATTTTCTCGATTGGCTTGCTGAAGTGGAACGATTCTTCGACTACATGGAGATTCCAGATTCGAAGAAAGTGAAGCCTGTTGCTTACCGACTCAAGGGGGGTGCATCAGCATGGTGGGAACGCATCCAGTTGGAAAGGAAAAAAAAAAAAAAAAAAAAAAAACAACGCCAAAATAAGCCCAATTTCGAGCATGGCCACGGATGAAGGTCTTTTCGAAAAAGCAATTCTTCCCAGAGATTATGACCAGGTACTCTTTCAGCAATATCAAAATTGTCGACAGGGTAATCGCAGTGTGAAGGCATATGCTAAGGAGTTCTATCGCCTATCAGCACGAAATAATCTAATAGAGACTGAATCTCATCAAGTGGCAAGATTCATCGGTTGGCTACGCACAACCATCCAAGAAAGGATTTCTTTACAACCTATTTGGACGGTTAATGAGGCTGTGAGGAGTGCAACTCGTGTGGAGTCCCAATTGGAGCGACCGGTCATCAGAAATCAGGTGGGGAGAACCATTGGTGAGAATTCAAAAGGAGCACAATCTATTCCTAATGGAGGTGCAGCTACACAACCTTCTCGACCTCCCACACAAGTGAGTCTTGAAGCTAGACCTACAAGGCCCTCAGGAAATGCCACATCAGCAAAGAACCCAAGTTCAAATCCTGATCTAAAGTGCTATCGTTGTGGAAGATTTGGACATCGTTCTAATGTTTGTCCAGCACGACAACCTGTGAACTTGGCTATTGAAGATAATTTTGTTGCTGACAAGTTACATGACTCAAAAGATGATGACCTAGCTTGTGATCAAGAAAACTATGAAGATGGAATGTTCGAGGAGCCTGATGGTGAACGGTCATCTTTAGTAGTTCGAAATCTGATGTACATCCCAAAGCAAGAGGAAAACCTACAACGGCACAATATCTTTCGCACTCGATGCACAGTAAATGGCAAGATCTGTGACATGATTATTGATGGAGGAAGCAGTGAAAACATCATCTCCAAGACTATGGTTGACAAACTTCAATTGAAGACAGAATCACATCCTTCTCCCTACAAGATCGGCTGGATGAAAAAGGTTGGTGAAACCAAGGTAATTGAACGGTGTCAAATTTGTTTTTCCATTGGAAAATTCTACAAGGATGAGGTAACCTGTGATGTTGTGGAGATGAATGCATGCCATATTCTTCTTGGCAGACCTTGGCAATTTGATAGAGATTCTACACATCGTGGGAGAGACAATTGCTACATCTTCTTCAAAGATGGAAAGAAAATTATCCTTACCCCCATTGGCGAAGAGCGTCGACCCAAGAGTTTACAAGAGGAGGGTCACTCCTTCCTGATTGTGCAAAATTTTATAAACGAGGCTAAAGAGACATCCCAAATATTTGTTGTGATTGAGAAAGGAATAGAGACAATGCCCACTGAAGCTCCAAAAGGCTTGCAACCCTTTCTAGATGAATTCAAAGAAATCATGCCCGATGATCTTCCTGATGAACTACCCCCAATGAGAGATATTCAGCACCACATTGACTTTGTTCCTGAAGCGAGTTTACCAAATCTGCCCCACTACAGAATGAGTCCAAAAGAGTCACAAATTTTACAAGACAAGGTTGAAGAGTTGATCATAAAAGGAATGGTCAGAGTCAGCATGAGCCCACGTGCAGTTCCAGCCTTATTGACACCTAAGAAAGATGGAAGTTGGCGGATGTGCGTAGATAGTCGAGCTATTAACTGAATCACGGTAAAGTATAGATTCTCAATTCCTCGCTTAGAGGACATGTTGGACATGTTGGAAGGATCAAAGGTGTTCTCCAAGATAGATTTGAGGAGTGGATATCATCAAATCAGAACTAGACCCGGTGATGAATGGAAAGCTGTTTTCAAAACAAAAGGACTTTATAAGTGGCTTGTTATGCCTTTTGGACTCTCAAATGCACCAAGTACCTTCATGCGATTGATGAATCAGGTACTCAAACCTTTCATTGGTCATTTTGTTGTTATTTAC